>PISW01013778.1:0-24435 GCA_004023785.1 Mungos mungo
TCACGATTGCACGAAAAACTATCAAATACCTAGGAGTCAACCTAACCAAGGATGTAAAAGACCTATATGATGAAAACTATAGAAAACTTATGAAAGAGATTGAAGAAGACACCAAGAAATGGAAAAACATTCCCTGTTCATGGATCGGAAGAATAAACATTGTGAAAATGTCATTACTACCCAAAGCAATCTACACATTCAATGCAATCCCCATCAAAATTGCACTAACATTCTTCTCAAAGCTAGAATAAACTATCTTCAAATTCGTATGGAACCACAAAAGACTTCGAATAGCCAAAGTTATATTGAAGAAGAAAACCAAAACGGGAGGCATCACAATCCCAGACTTTAACCTCTACTACAAAGCTGTCATCATCAAGACAGTATGGTACTGGCACAAAAACAGACACATAGACCAATGGAATAGAATAGGGAACCCAGAACTGGGCCCACAAATGTATGGCCAATTAATTTTTGACAAAGTAGGGAAGGGTATGCGATGGAAAAAAGACCGCCTCTTTAGCAGGTGGTGCTGGGAGAACTGGACAGCAACATGCAGAGGAATGAAACTAGACCACTTTCTTACACCATACACAAAAATAAACTCAAAATGGCTGAAGGACCTGAATGTGAGACAGGAAACCATCAAAACCCTTCAGGAGAAAGTAGGAAAAAACCTCCTAGACCTCCACCGCAGCAATCTCCCACTCGACACATCCCCAAAGGCAAGGGAAATGAAAGCAAAACTGAACTCTTGGGACTTCATCAAGCTAAAAAGCTCTGCACTGCAAAGGAAACAATCAAGAAAACTAATAGGCAACCGACAGAATGGGAAAAGATAGTTGCAAATGAAATATCAGATAAAGGGCTAGTATCTAAAATCTACAAGGAACTCACCAAACTTCACACCCACAAAACAAATAACCCAGTGAAGAAATGGGCAGAAGACATGAACAGACACTTCTCCAAAGAGGACATCCAGATGGCCAACAGGCACATGAAATGATGCTCAACATCACTCATCATCAGGGAAACACAAATCAAAACCACACTGAGATACCACCTCACACCAGTCAGAGTGGCTAAAATGAACAAATCAAGAGACTATAGATGCTGGCGAGGGTGTGGAGAAACGGGCACCCTCCTCCACTGTTGGTGGCAATGTAAACTGGTGCAGCCACTCTGGAAAACAGTGTGGAGGTTCCTAAAAAAACTATCCATAGAACTCTTTTATGACCCAGTAATAGCATTGCTAGGGATTTACCCAAGAGATACAGAAATGCTGAGGCATAGGAGCACATGTACCCCAGTGTTCATAGCAGCAATGTCAACAATAGCCAAAAACATGGAAAAAGCCTAAATGTCCATCACCTGATCAAGAAGATGTGGTATATATATACAATGGAGTACTACATGGCAATGAGAAAGAATGAAATCTGGCCATTTGTAGGAAGGTGGATGGACCTTCAGGGTGTCATGCTAACTGAAATAAGTCAGGCAGAGAAGGACAGATACCATATTTTTGCACTCATAGGTCTAACAGGAAATTTTCAGAATGATCTAGCTTCAAGAAAAGCAAGCAGGTAGTAGTGCTTAAGAAAAATTGATTTAGTATCTAATAGATAGTTGATACCTGTCACAACACAGCATTTTATATACTGTTAAGTGAAACTGCAATACAACCTAAGTTTATTTTGGGAGTGTTTGCTGTATAATTGGATTTAATAAAATGTTTAGAGGTGCAGTAGGCATGACTTTGAGTTGATAATGAAAGAAAATGCAAAATGCTTATTGTTTCATGATGTGGTTTCATCTTAGCTTGGGCAATACATGCAGTATTTAATACATAGTATCAGAATATTTACTATTAAGGCTTGAAAAGATGTGAGTTCTTTGTGTACAATCTTTCATTTATGTATGTGAGAGGGTTTTCTTTTTGTTAATATTTTTACATTGTAGTACTTGTTTTGCTTGTTGGTGGTGTTTGCTTATTTAATACATTCCGTCAAGGACAGAAATTACATGCTGTTTTTTCCCCCCTAGTAAGTGTGTCTTGGGTTTTTTCCTTATTATTTTCTTTATTTTTTTTCTTTTTCTCTTCTTTTTTTGGTGGTGGGGGTGGTTATGTTTAAATGAAGTTGCTTTTACAACACCAAAGACTTAATCATCCATTTCCTATATAAAAGGTAGCTACTTTTTTGCATGGATCTCAAGTATATGGTAGTATAGAGGTGGAATTTAAGGAAAGGTATTAAGCAGGCTGTGTTTTAGCTTATGGGCAAGTAATAAATTGTATCATGTATCTTGAATGTATCATAGATAAGCTGCTGTATAACGATTGCCACTTCAGATAGCTGTGAAATTAGGTGATTAACTAGTTGTTACTTAACCTTTTAATTTCTGTATAAGTCTAAGTACATGAAATAGAAGTGGGGGTTTTGATTTTTTACTTTGCTTTTCTGTTTGGAGTGTCATTGTAACTACTGTATTGTAAATGATGGAAAATAATTGCATATGTTAAAAAATAGTGTTATATTAAAAAAATAAAGTGTGAGTAAACACGTATGAACTGATTATGATGTGTATGTATGATGTACAATATGTGTGAAATAATGTATAGCCCCTGTAGAAAAAGTATAAAATGAGAAAAGTGAATGACGACAAAGTAAAAAGGATGGTAATTCCCACACCTGAGCTGTTTTGTTGCATTCTTTTCTAGTCTCTTATAGACGCTACCGGGACTGGAATCTGGAATTTTACAAAGTCAAATACTTCTGCAGTATTGATATCAAGTCAGATGTCCCCAATCTTCCATCCCCCACTTTCTTGAATCTCAGAGATTCACTCGATCTTTTAGCTGATTCTCTCATTATTGCTTCTGTGCCTCTCAATAGCCAGCCTCCTGCACCCATTCTCTGGTTTTCAGGTTTAGGCATCATCTTTACTGAATTGGCTCTTCTTTCACACTCTCCGTTCTGCCCAAATAATTATTTTATACCTTTGATTAGCTCAGTGTGTACTGTTTGCATTTTTATGACCATGAAATGCTAGTCACAACTGAGCATTTAGTAGACTGTGATGACTTTACCTTTCCAGAATTAACTTACTATTGTCTCTAGTAAATACATATCTTATCCTCCATTTACTTTGTTTCTGTTGTTCTCTTCTCCTTCCCAGGCTCCCTCTGGGTAAATCTTCATGAATATATCTGAGCCCATCCACTATTCCACCATCCTCGTGGTGGCCCGCAGCCCTCAGTCCTGCCCCATGTGGACGGGAGGCCTGCACACTTGGGGCAGGGCCGCCCCCAGACCCCCTTCCGCTCAGCCTGGGCGCCCTCTGCCTCTCTCCTTCTGGCTCCCTGCTGTCTGGATCCCACGTCCTCCCCTCTTTGGGTTTTCTCCATCATTTTTCCCTTTGCCTAGTGGTATCCTGTGGAAGGGAACGTGGGAAGTAGACACTGTTGCTCTAAACATCGGACGTGCCTTTAGGCTCTGTGCTGGACACAGTTGTCCTCGGGATTTGGGGACCATGTGTCATGTCGTCCAGCCCTGTGTTGTTGTGTCTTGGGGTTTTCAAGGTGTCTGCTTCTCCACCATCTTCCTGACATTTCATTGTGATGTGTCTTCCTGTGGGTCTCTTGTCATCCACTCTAGTTAAGAACTTGGGTAGGACTTTCAACATATGTGCTTTTCCCTGTCAACTCTGAGAAATATTCTTGAAATTTTAGAAACAAACTTTAAGAACCAAACAGGTCTTCTCTCCTGCTGCCTTCACCTCCTGATGGTACTACTTCGGGGAAGTACAACTCTAATCATCCACATTATCAACTAAATTATCCATTTCTAGGTTCATAGTTTTATTCCTGAGCTCACTCTCTTGTTCTCTGATTTGTCACCATTGTGTGTGGTCCACATTCTGTTCTATGTGCCATATGCCTCTTAGGCGCTGTAGACATGATTGATTCTACTGATAGGGGACCTGTTGGCCTCCTGGTCATCCACATTCATGATCCCGATCTTTCTCCACAACTTCCTCCACACACACTCACCTCAGGAGCGACTATGTTTATCTGTCATTTCTGCAAGTGCCCACCTCCCACAGGACAGTGCCAGTGTTGTGTCACCAGGGAGTCACTCTTGTTCTTCATTTTACATCTGTAGTCACCTGGCCCTGAGTCAGTGGAGATGTACACGGGGTGATGGGCTTTAGTGTGATTGGAGCAGTAAGTCACACTGTCTCTTATTGTCCTCCTAGGCTCTCAGCCTACCAGCCGTCCATGGCAGAGCATTCTGGAACATTGCAACAGTTCACTTGCATAGAGTGCACAGTACACCCACCTTCTGATGGACAGGGAACCAAAGAAAGAGAAGTCAACAAGGCCTCTGAGTGCAAACTCTCTGGGCTGAACCCTGGTTCCACTACCTCCTTATCCTCCCTGAGTCTCCTTCTCCATAGGGGGCCCCTCGTGGCTTTGCTTTGATGATTAACCTTGACCTTCTTTGTACATCACATGGTGATAATGCTTGAGACATATTCCACTATTTATACTTATCATTATCATATTGAATATAGCACACAGATATAATTCTATTCTTTGATTTTATAAACCACAATTCAAGAAACACCCCTGAATAAATACTTTTGAACCTTTTAATGTGTGTTTATTTTTGAGGGACAGAGAGAGCGTGAATAGGGGAGGGGCCAAAAGAGGGGGAAACACAAAATTTAACTTGGGCTCCCAGCTATCAGCAAAGAGCCTGACACAGGGCTTGAACTCACCATCCTTGAGATCATGACCTGAACCGTTGTAGGATGTTAACCAACTGAGCCACCCAGGTACCCTCCTGAAAATATAGTTTTGAGAACATATATGATTAACTCTTTAAGATAAACTCCTAAAGAAAGGGCACCTGGGTGACTCAGTCGGGTAAGTATGAGACTCTTGATTTCTGCTCAGCTCCTGATCTCCAGGTTCCTGCAATCAAGCCTGGTGTTGGGCTGCGTGGGATTCTCTCTTCCCCTCTCTCTGCCCCTCTCTGCACCCCTGCGTGCACTCTTTCTCACATTTTCTCAAAATAAATAAATAAGAATTTTTGTTAAAAAAGGACAAACTCCTAAAAAAGAATGTCTATGTCACAGTTTAAGCACATTTAAATTGTGGAGACATTTTTCAGAAGATCCTTTAAACCTTTCACACCCGTCCTCACCCCCATCACCTTTAGGACAGTGTGTCTTCTCGACCCATGCTGGACACTCTCTTCACCTACTGGCCTCTTTGCCACATTGAAGATACTAAGTTTTATTCACATTTTTTATTCCACATTCTCATTTTGTTTATGTTTATTCATGACCAATTTATGTGTTTTGTATTTCATGTCTTTCTTTCCAAAGTGTTCTCTGATATTTCTAAATGATCTTTTCCTTTTTTCTTTTCTTATTAGTTGAGAGCAGTTTACACACACGTTCCATTCCTTTCAGGTTTGTAACATAGTGATTCCTGATTTCATCCAATAATTGCACCCTTGGGTATTTACCCAAAGAAAAGGAAAACATCATTTTTGAAAATTTATTTCCATTGAGAGAAGAGAGAGAGTACACAGGAGGGGAAGGGCAGAGGAGGGATAGGGAGGGAGTGAAAGAGAATCCCAAGTAGGCTCAGTGCTGTCAGCCTAGAGCCTGATGCGGGGCTTCAACTCACAAACCATGCGTGTGCACATGCACACTATGAAGCAGTGTGTAGACATTGAGATGCTATTTCCAAATCAGAAATGATTTTGGTTTAACTGAATTTTGAACCACATACAGATAAGGGTCCAAAGAAATGTTTCTACTTTTCAGTTTCCCCTGAATCACCATCAAAGGGCTGGAGGAAGAGATGCGTAGGGACACAGAAACCTCACAATGGCACACCGGCTCCTGAGCTCTCCTCTCCTGCAGTCCTGCCTCACCCCTGAGCCTGACCCCTGTGGAGTCCAGGGCTGCGCAGAAACTTCTTCCTCTCCCCACTGACGCCCAGGCTTCTGCTCACACATCGCTGACTGATGACAGGACAGACCCCACTCGGGCTTTCAGCCAGAATCCACCTGATAGCAGAGCAGTGGGGGGTGTCCCCTGACCTTCCACCCCACGTGCGGCCACAGGACTAAGGAGAGAAGTCCCAGCTGCCCTTTCTCCTTCTCAGGCCTTCCCTAGGGTCTCCTTCAACTCCAGCACCTGGACACGAGCTCGGACACCAGGGGGCGCCCTGATCCCAGATGATGCTCAGAGTGTGAAGGTTCTTCTCAAGAGCTACAATGAGACAACTTGTATCCACTCACAGACAAATGGCTAAGGAAAATGTGTGATATACACACATATAAATACGTGGTGACACTTGTGACAACATGGATGGACAAACAGGACAGTATGTCTCCAAGAGAAATAAATCAGACTGAGAAAGACAGGTACCATATGATTTCACTCATATATGGAATCTAAATAAGAAACGAACCCCAAAAAATGAATAAAGAAACAAACAGCAGGATCAGACCTATAAATAAAGATAACGCTCTGACAATTGCCAGAGGGAAGAGGGTTGGGATGATGGACACATGGGTGAGGGGGCGTGGGAGACACAGACTCCAGTTATGGAAGGAACAGGGCATAGGAATAAAAGGCACAGGGGCACCTGGGTGGCTCAGTTGGTTGAGCGTCCGGCTTTGGCTCAGGTCATGATCTCACGATTTGTGGGTTTGAGCCCCGCGTCTGGCTCTGGGCTGACACCTCAGGGCCTGGAGCCTGTCTTTGGATTCTGTGTCTCCCCCTCTCTCTGACCCTCCCCTGCTCAAGCTGTCTCTCTCAAAAATAAGTAAAACATTAACAAATTTTTAAAAAGGCACAGCACAGGGAATCTGGCCAGTGAGACTGTAACCTCATTGTGCGGTGACAGCTGGCAGCTACACTGTGGTGAGAACCTCATGGTGGAGACACAAGGTGGAGGGCCCTTGGGTGGCTTCAGGTCATGACCCCTGGATCACAGGATTGAGCTCTGCTGGGATGAAGCATTCTCTCTCTCTCTTCCATTCTCTATCTCTCTGCCTCTCTTCTCTGCTCTCACTATCTCTCTCTCAAAGAAAACAATGAATACAGAAGTTGAGTCATTGTGTTTTACACCTGAAACTAAAGAAATCTTGTGTGTCAACTATATTTGAATTTAAAATATTTTTAAAAAGAAATAATTAGGAAGAATAAACTGTAGGGATGCCTGGGAGGGTCAGTCGGTTGAGCCTCCGAGTTTTGATTTCAGCTCAGGTCATGCGTCATCTCCTGGTTCACAGGCGGGAGACCTGCATCAGGCTCTGAGAACGGGTGCGTCCTCTCCCTTGACTGCCACTGCAGAGACACATGCATAGTGACAATCAGGCGTGGAAAGGCTACGTGAGACTGGCAGGAGCACAGACCCCCATACACGCAGGAGTTTGTGTGGGGTGTGGGTCAGAGGAGAGACTGGGGCGCAAAGAAGTAATGGATAGAGAGAGGAAAGGGACCCCACATAGAAATAAACAAAACATCCCAACATGGCATCAAGATCGGGGGGCATTAACTTACCAGGTATCCATTAGGCATCAGGCACCTGCCTACACTACAGGGTTCAAGAGAAAGTCTCTAAGGAACAGGAGACTCTAAAGAGTTGGAGGAACCAGTTTCATGAGATCAATACTCACCGGAGAAGGAATTGTCCATCTCATCAGGCAGCTCACTACCACTGACCTCAGTGTGACCTGCACCCCACTGAGGATCTTGGCATAGTTTTCACTTGACACAAACGTGATGACCAAGCCCCTGTGGCCAAACTGGCCAGCTGAGGCCTCCTGGAAGGAGACACAGGATGGCACTGGAAGACCCCAAAGTAGGAAGACACCCAACAGGAGGAACACAGATGTAAGGTATGAAGACATAGGAAATAGGGGGTGGGAGGGGACACTGGGGTACCCGTGTGGGTGTGCAGCTGACCTGACGCAGGAGGGTGTGGGGATCCTCAGACAGGTGGTAGTTGATGGCCGTGTTCACCTGCTCAGTGTCCATGCATCAACCACATAGGTTGGTGGCCACAAGAATTCATTGTTAAAATCTTTAAACTACTAATACCAAGAAAGCCTTTGTCAGAAAGGAAATTAAAAACATGTTGACAGTCCCTTCTCTCAGTGGTCTCATTTCCTCCCAAGGCATAAAACATCTTTCTATCTCTGACTCCCCCCTCCTCCTCCTGGGGTGTTCTACAGTGAAGGTCAATGGCTGGAAAGGTCTGCTCCACCAGGACCTGGGCGGGACACATGCAACACCGCACAGACTTCACAAAGATCTCCACCTGAGTGTGGAGAGTAGCAGGACGTGGGCCCATGGGTGTGTATGTGTGCGGAGGGGAGAGAGACAATGTGCCAGAGTGGGAGATTTCAGGAAGTACACCCTCCGCACAAATCCTGCTAAGTCCCTCTTATTTCCTGGTACATGATTTCTTTTTTACCCTCAGTATAACTTACTCTTCCTTTCTCTCCTTTGCTTCTGATTTTCCTGAGCAGATTGGCCTCTTAGAAGATACAGAGAACAGTACAAATCTGGCAGACATGTCAGGAGACAGGAATGAGGTGCTGCACGGAAAAGGGCTAATATTGGAACCAGGGTCTGGAATGAACATGACCAAGATTCCTGCTTATGACACGTTAACCCTCAGGCCCGCCCTAAATCTGGGAGCAGTTTTAGTGTGAATGTGTCACACACTCCGTAAGCTGTGGGAAAGCTTCTCCTCAGGGAGTGATACAAGAAGAAATAAACACCTAAGAACTCTATTAGGGCCAATGGATATTAGGGAATTTAAGAATTTAAAAGTCCTTCCAGATTTTTAAAAATTTTACTTATTTATATTGAGACAAAGAGAGAAAGAGTGAGAATGAATAGAGGAGGAGCAGAGACAGAGAGATGAAGAGAGAGAATCCCAAGCAGGCTCCACGCTGTCAGTGCAGAGCCTGACACGGGCTCCATCGCACACACCATGAGATCAGGAGTCCGACCTTTAACCGACTGAGCCTCCCAGGCTCCCAAAACATGAATTCCTTAATTATTAGTAATGGGTCGTAGCTATTTTAAAATACGGAATGAAGACAGAAGAAGCAGCAGCCCCCACACCAGGAAAGGTCTGACTCTGACAACTGGGCCTCAGTGGGGTCAGAAGCTGGCTGTTGCCACCACTGGGCCATATTATTCTCCTGGGACATGACCAGTCATCTCACAGGACATCAGCCCACAAGGACACTCTGAAACCATGACACTACTGTGTCTAATTACAGACACAAACAAGCCACAGTACGACCCACAGAATACCAAACACCTCCCTGTGCTGCTTAATGTGAGCAATCGCTGCTTCTTTACCATTACTTTGCTTTTCTCAAGCTTTTTTATTTACATTCCAGTTAGTTAACCTGCAGTGTAATATTGGTTTCAGGAGTAGAACTGAGTGATGCGTCACTACACACAACACCCAGTGCTCGTCACGTGTCCTCCTTAGTGCCCATCACCGTGTAGTCCATCCCATTTACCCTGTGAGCCTCCCAGAACCTTCACACCTTCTGTACTGACCACCTTTCCTGTTGGAATTACTGGTAATGTTAAAACAAATGACTTTTTATTAAAAAAATTTAAAGTTTATTCATTCTCTTTCAAGAGAGAGACAAAGTACAAGCAAGGGTGGGGCAGAGGGAGACAGAGAATCCTAAGGAGGCTCCAGGCTCTGAGCTGTTAGCACTGAGCTCAACGTGGGGCTAGAACTCATGAACCATGAGCTCATGACATGAGTCTTAGGCAGATGTTTAAACAGTTGAGTCACCCAGGTGCCCCAAACAAATGACTTTTTGATAATTCGATTTCACTCTAATCAATGCTGGAACACCAGTGTTACTTAGTGCAACACACAACACGTTACTCAAAAACAATCCTGCATCAGGACAAAATCCATTCAGTGTGCAGATGGGCCTATGGGGTTAATGTAACACAGGAGGCAGTCAGGGATACTGTTTCAGAATCTAGTTTGCAAATAATCTCAGAGAAAATACAACTTGTGTAGTTTTAATATAGTATCAAAGAGGCATATTCATACTTATCTGAAAGGGTTATGATACATATTCTTCTATATTTGGTCAAGGATATAAGTTTTTTCAAATGCTTCAACCCCAACAGCACAATAGATGCAGAAGCAAATCTGAACATCTAGTGGTCTACGAATGAGACAGATAAGAGAGTGACCTGCAAAATGTAAAATGAAGGAAAATCTACTTTTCTCACTCACTGCCTTGTTTATTTGGGAAAATCGTTATTTTTCATAAAAACAATATTTCTGTTTCCATTAGACTGTGAATGAATTAATAGTAATTAAACCTGTTTTATTCCTAGTGTGGTAAATATGGATAGATATAAACCACACACACAAACTCATTCCTAGGACTATCTTGTAGGACTGTCTAGATGTCCTGAGAAAACGTTGGCCGAATCACTGACTCACACAGCTCCTGGGCCACGACTCAGGGACACAGTGTGACAGAGAGCGCTCTGTGCATAGGTGAGGCTTCGGGGCAAAGTTCCAGGTCCCCTGCCTGCCTCTCAGGGTCTCAGGCCCCAGGCGGTGTCTGGTGCGGGGAAACCCAGTGTAGGGGTGTCCCCATCCTCCCTGGTTTCACTTCTCCCTGTCACAACCTGTGTCAGGTCCTTCTGCCTGGATACTGATGACCCAGCCTCTGTTCACACTCCTATTAGTGGCCGGATTCCGGAGAAGCCAATCAACGGCACCTCGGTTCCGGGAAGTAAAGTTTCCGCACCCGCCCCCTGCGACTCACATTCTCCCGAGATCCCAAGGATGCGGGTCGTGACGTCCCGAACTCTCCTCCTGCTGCTGTCGGGGGCCCTGGCCGTGACCCAGACCTGGGCGGGTGAGTGCGGGGTCGGGAGGGAAGGGACTCTGCGGGGCAGGAGCCCGGGGACCGCCCTGCGGGGACGCGGGACCCCGGGGAAGGGATCTGTCCTCCGCCCCCGGCCCCGGCCAGTCCTCCCCGTCCCTCCCCTACTCCGCCCTGCTCTCCCCCACTCGGGTCCCCTCCCCCTGCCCTCCTGCCTCCTCCCCCTGGGACCCGGGCCCCCGCTGGATGGAGGGCCGAGCGGGGTCTCACCCCTCCGCGCCCGCAGGCTCCCACTCCATGAGGTATTTCGAAACCGCGATGTCCCGGCCCGGCCGCGGGGAGCCCCGCTTCATCTCCGTGGGCTACGTGGACGACACGCAGTTCGTGCGGTTCGACAGCGACGCCCCGAGTCAGAGGATGGAGTCGCGGGCGCCGTGGGTGGAGCAGGCGGGGCAGGAGTATTGGGACTTGAACACGCGGAGGGCCAAGGGCGCTGCACAGACTTTCCGAGTGAACCTGCAGACCGTGCTCCGCTACTACAACCAGAGCGAGTCCGGTGAGCGACGCGGGCCCGGGTCCAGGTCACGACCCCTATCCCCACGGACGGGCCGGGGTCGCCCCGAGTCTCCGAGTCCGAGCGCAGCCGCGAGGCCACGGGACCCCAGTCCCCCCGCCCGGGAAGAGCCCGCGGGAGCTTTTAGGAGGTTTTACTTTCGGTTTCACCTGAGTTACGGCTGCTCTGGGGGCGGGGCCAGGGTCTCACACCTTACAGAGAATGTACGGCTGTGACCTGGGGCCGGACGGAGGCCTCCTCCGTGGGTACCATCAGTTGGCCTACGACGGAGCGGATTACATCGCCCTGAACGAGGACCTGCGCTCCTGGGCCGCGGCGGACACGGCGGCGCAGATCACCCGCCGCAAGTGGGAGGCGGCCGGGGAGGCGGAGGGAGAGAGGTACTACCTGGACGGAGAGTGCGTGGAGTGGCTCCGCAGGTACCTGGAGATCGGGAAGGAGACGCTGCTGCGCGCAGGTACAGGGCCGCGGGGCCTCCCCGATGTCCCCTCCGCTGGGGCTGGCTGCCCACGAGGAAGGGAAAATGGACTCAGAGTCAGAACAGCGCCCCTCCCACGGGTGGGAAGAGGGAACCGTCTCGGTGTTCATATTTCTACGAGAGAGTGACTCACCTAGTGGGCGCTTTTCTCTAAAAGACACTGAGGACTCCAGTCTCCCCTGGGATGCAGGCTGAGACCATCCCTGAAATAACCCATCAGCACTTCCCTTTGACCCTGGCAGCCACCTTGTGAACCATGACCTTCCCTCTCTAGGTCTTGTTCTCTCTGAGAACTTCTTTGGAGATCTGACTCCAGGTTTTGTGAGTTATTCAGGGGGTCCACAGTCAGGGGTGTGGTCCCCACCTTAGACCTGCAGCCTCCTACCCCAGCTCTCTCCCTGATTCCAGAACTTCACACAGATCAGGAGATCCCAAAGGCTAGACTAGTGTCTGGGTTTTGTGCTTCTTCCATCCAAACCAGTTGTCCTGTCCACCTCAGGATGGTCACATGGATGCAGGTTCAGTGGCCCCTAAAGGTAAACCGAGTTGTGGATTTTCTGATTCTTCTTCCTCAGAATCTCCCAACCCACACGTGACCCGCCACCCCATCTCTGACCGTGAGGTGACCCTGAGGTGCTGGGCCCTGGGCTTCTACCCTGCGGAGATCACCCTGACCTGGCAGCGTGATGGGGAAGACCGCACCCAGGACACGGAGCTTGTGGACACCAGGCCTGCGGGAGATGGGACCTTCCAGAAGTGGGCGGCGGTGGTGGTGCCTTCTGGAGAGGAGCAGAGATACACGTGCCACGTGCGGCACGAGGGGCTGCCCGAGCCCTTGACTTTGAGATGGGGTAAGAAGGGTTTGGGGCAGAGCCTGGTGTCAGGGAAAGCAGGGCCCTTCGGGAAAATTTCACAAAGTCAGGACTGAAGCCAGAGGTGTGGGCCCCTCACCTTCCTTCCCTTTCCAGAGCCGCCTCCTCAGCCCTCCATCCCCATCCCGGGCATCATTGCCGGTGTGGCTGTCGCTCTCCTTGTGGTCACTGTGGTGGTTGAAGCTATGATCTGGAGGAAGTTGCGCTCAGGTAGGAACAGAGTGGGGGATCTGAGGTCTCTTGTCCCGCTGGGAGATTTCCTGGGTGCACATGGTCCTGCCTTGTTCCTGGGAAGTACCCTCCACGCACATGCACCTGCCCAGTCTGGAGCTGTTACTGACATTCACTCTGGAGCAAAGCACTTTGAAAAGGAAGGACAGATTTTCACTTTTTACTTCTGGCGACAGGGACGTGATTCCCAGCAGTGACAGGACAGAGAGGAAAGTCCCTGCTGTGGGCAGACCCCCAGCAATCAGGTGGTTTTGTGCACCCCCACCCCCCCCCACTTCTTTCTTCATGTTTCCTGATCCTGTCCTGAGTCTTCAGTTAGAATTCTGGAAACTTCACTGTGGACCAGGACTAGGAGGTTGCTCTAGGATCCCATGGCCCGGCAGTTCCAGGTCTCTAACATGGTATTTCTTCCCACAGGAGGAAAAGGACCGAGCTACTCTCATGCTGCATGTAAGTGTGGAGGGGTGATCCCTGGAACCCTGGGGTCGTGTAGTCAAGACGCCATGGGGACCTCACCACCTCCCGACCATAGCTCCTTCTTTAGTCTCATCTCCTGTGGCTCTGATCATGTCCGGTTGGTCCTACCCTAGGCGATGACAGCTCCAACGGCTCTGATTCATCCCTAATGCCTCTTAAAGGAGAGATCCAGAGGACCTGAAGTGGGGAGGAGTGGGGACACTAGGGACACTTTGACATGCGAGGGGCTGTTGAGGATGAGGCACTTATGTGACTGACCTAAATGTGTTCATGGTTAATTTTTTCACAGTTGACACCAGCTGCCCCTGGGGGACTGAGCGATGCAAGATTTGTCCCCAACCCACCTGGTGACATCAGGAGCCCCTGACTTCTCTTTCTGCAGGTGGTGTCAGAACGTGTCTGTATTCCTATCAGCACATTGTGAGCACGCAGGAGACTGGCGCACCCTGTCCACCATGTCCCCTCCCCATACTGATCCTGTTCCCTTTCTGATCTGCTTTCCTGTTCCTGCAGAGACTGGGCTGGGCCGTCTCCATACCCGTCTTTATTTCATGTTGGGCCGAGTACTGATGCGTTACTTTCCTACCGAAAATGAGAATCCAGATATCAATCTGTGTTTGTAATTCTGGGTATGTGGTGGTGATGTGGTAATAAAAGGGAAGATTTGTAAAGTTGTGATGGAAAATAAATGAAAGCACTGAGAACTTACCTGAACCCATGTGTTTGCTGTGCTGAGTCTGTTGCAGGTGGAGAGAGGAGAGTGTTGTGAGGAGCTGAGTGTGGACCAGGCCTGTGCCAGTTGGTGCTCTGCATCATTGGTGTGATGTGCTCACCTTTCAGCTGGGTCATGTGTCTGCTCCTTACCCTGCCCCTTCTGTGGAACCTTGTCTCTCCAGACCTTGTGATCACTGGGACTTGGACGCCATCTGTCACCAGAACCTTGTGCAGCAAGAGCTTCCTGTGATTGGGTCAGCCCAGGCTCCATCCTGGGTCGTGCCCTCAGTCCAATCTTTTGGGTGTTTTTTTCCCTTTGTTTCTGTGGAGCATCAGGCTAGTACTTGCTCTTGTGTATGAGTCCTGTCTCGTTCTCCCCGGGTGACCCCGGCAGTTACAGCAGCAGGAGTTCTTTGGGCTGTCACTCCCACAGGCCTAGGTGGCCCTTGCACACAGGAGTCTCTGTGGTGTGGAGAGATGAAGTTTTAGAGCCATTCATCTCTTCTCCTCCCTCTAGAGCTGTCTTCTGGATTTCTGGATGTAGACAGGAAAGCAAGAGTTTCTGATCCTTTTTCAACTTGTTAGTTTCTACCTTCCCTTCTTCTCTGCCCCCCTCTCCCTGCCCTGGTTCTAGTGAGGGCGGTGCAGGCTCCCTTCCAAATTCATGGATTTATAAAGCAGGGTCTCACGTAGAGCCTAAGTACAGTGTTTCTGAAGACAGGACTGTAACCGTGTGCTGTGCTGTGCAGGGGAAACGCTTGGAAGGGGGGAGCTGAGCAGAGAGAGGGACGGGGGAGCAGCCCTGGGGAGAGGTAGAGGCAGCACTGATGGTGAGGTGGGGGCACTTTGTGCGGGAGCTGCCACAGGCCAGACATGCTCTGCTGATCACTCGTTCCACAGATAATCTCATGTGACATGTACAGGACCCGCTACTTTTTCCTCTAGGACACCTCAGTGACTCTAAGAGACAAACCTCCTGGTCTTGTGGAGAATATGTCCTAGAGGTGAGGGCCTGACTCCACTTGACCCTGAAACAATGTGGGGATTGAAGGCAATGATCCCATTGTGCAGTCAGAAGTCTAATAAATTATATTAAAAAAATTTACACAAGTAATGGCACAAAGAAAAAGAGCACATCATAGTATGAGATGTAAAGTACCAACGGGCAAAAGATTGAGTAACTTAAGAAAGAATAGGAAGTAGAAATAAGGTCATGAAAGTTCAATATTGCACTGATAAGACATAAAATATAACAGGACCAGGGTATGATATGAATATATAAATATATGTTATTTGAATAAATATATGTACATGACATAAAGAAAAAAATCACAAAACTGAAAATATAGAAAAAATGGCAAAAGCTAAAACCCCCTTAGGAAAGTAACTACAAAATGAAGAGATCAACTATTATATAATTAACAATATAAAATAGTCAATAAATGATTATTAGTAAAAGAGGAATGAGTGGAAACATGGAAAACAAAAGCCATAAAGTAAAATGGCATCATAAATCCACCTGTGTCAACATTAACATTGTATGTAAATGGCTTAAATAAGCCAATCAGAGTGCAGATGGTTGGGCTGAAATGAAACAAGACCCAACTATGCTGTCTAGAGTAGACACATTGAGACTCAATTACGAATAGTTTAAAGGAATAGAAAAGGTTATCTCAGGCAAATAACCATAAAAAAGCTGAAATGGATATATTGATTCCCTAGACAAAGGGACTTTTAAAATGCTAGTAAAGGGGGGCACCTAGGTGTCTCCGTTGGTTAAGCGTCCAGACTCTTGATTTCTGTTTCAGCTCAGGTCATGATTTCATAATTCCAGGAAAGGGGTGCCTGGGTGGCTCAGTCAGTTAAGCATCCAACTATCCAATCTCAGCTCGTGTCATGATCTCAGGGTTGGTAGTTTTGGGCCTCTCTCTGGGCTCTCTGCTGTCAGCAAAGGAGCCCATTTCAGATCCTCTGTCCCCCCTCTCTCTCTGCCCCTCCCCTGCTCACTCTTTCTTTCTCTCTCTCAAAAATAAACATTTAAAAAAGTGCTAGTAGGGGCCCCTGGGTGGCTCAGTCGGTTAAGCGTCCGACTTCGGCTCAGGTCATGATCTCACATTCGTGGGTTTGAGCTCTGCATCAAGCTCTGTGCTGACAGCTCAGAGCCTGGAGCTTGCTTCGCATTCTGTGTCTCCCTCTCTCTCTGCCCTTCCCTGCTCATGCTCTGTCTCTCTCTGTATCAAAAATAAATAAAACATTAAAAAAAATTTTTAAAGTGCTAGTAAAGATAAATGGCAACATTTTATAGTAATAAAAGGGTCAAATTATCAGAAGGATGAAACAATTCTGAAGATATAGTCACCTAATAACTCAGCGCCAAACACATGAAAACAAAACAGACAGAAATTGAGAAACAGACCATACCACAATAATAGTGAGAAACCGCCATATATGACTTTCAATAACGGATAGAACACCTATGCAGAGATCAATAAAATAAAGAAAACTTGAACCATACTATGAACCAGCAGTAGAAATCTGACATTTATTGAACATTCCAGTCATCAACAGAATATACATTTTTTTCAAATGCACATGGAGATTTCTTGAGGATAAACCATATACTAGGCCATAAAACAAAACCCAATGAATTTAAAAGGCTATAAATAATGCAATACATGTTCTTTTATCACAATGCCATGATAACAGAAAACAATCAATAACTGCAAGATATTGGGGAAACCCACAATATGCAGAATTAAACACACTTCTACATAATCAAAGGGTAAAAGAGATATCACAATGGGAATCACAGAATCTTTTAAGATTAATAAAAATGAAGACAGAGTGGGGTGCCTGGGTGGGTCAGTCAGTTGAGTGTGCCACCCTTGACTTCAGTTCAGGTCATGATCTCGTGGTCATGGGATCGAGCCCTGTGTTGGGCTCCACACTGAGCATGAGGCTGCTTGGGATTCTCTCTCTCTCTCTCTCTCTCTCTCTCTCTCTCTCTCTCTCACTCTCTCTCTCTCTCTCTCCTCCTCCCTTAAAATAAATAGATAATTTTTTTAAATGAAACATCTCAAATCCATTACCTAAACTTCCACATTAATTCAAAGAGAAAAGAGGAGCAAACTAAACCAAAAGCATGCAAAGGAAGGAAAAAGAAATGATTAGAGTGGAAATTAATGAAATACAGAAAAGAGAATAAAATAACAACATATAATCTAAATAAAATGTGATCCTTTGAAATATCAACAGAACTGAAAAATTTTCAATTAGACTCACTAAAGAGACAAAGAGAGAGAGAGAGAACTCAAATTACTAGGATCAAAATCAAAGAGGGAACTTTATGACTGACCATACAGAAATAAAGAGAATTATATGAGATTGTGGATGAGAATTATGCCAAAAAGTTAACCTACTTAGATAAAATAGGAAAACTCATAGAAAGACACAAATTACAAAAGCTGTCTCAGAAGAAATGGACGATCTGAATATACCTATAACGAGGTAGAAGGTTGAATCAATGGTCAAAAGCTACCCCACAAAAAACCCAGTTCCAAATGCTTCACTTGTGAACTGTACCAAAAGCTTAAAGAAATAGTAACAGCTCTTTACAAAACCTTCCAAAAGGAAAAGAGGGAACCCAGTTCCTTCTATGAGGCTAGTGTTATTCAGAGACCAAAACCAGACAAAGATATCACAGGAAAAGAAAACTCAGACTACTATCTCTTAATGAATGTAGACCTGAAAAAACTCAACAGAATGTAGCAAATCAAATCCAGCACCATATAAAAAAAACTATATACCATGACCAAGTGAAATTTATTCCAGGAATGCAATATTGGTTTATCATTCATATCTACAGTGTAATATACTATATTACTATAGTAAAAAACAAAAACCACATGCTTATCTCAACAGACAGGCAAGAAACATATGACAAAATCTGACATCCTTTTATGATAAAAACCCAATGAGCTGATAATAGAAGCGAATTTCCTCAATCTGATTAAAAACATTTACAAAAACCCTTAACCTAACATCTTACTTAATGGTGAAAGACTGGCTGTTTTCCTCCTTAGATCAACACAAAAAGGATTTCCACTCTCACCAACTTCCATTAAACTTTGTGCTGGAGATTCTAGACTAAACAAATAAGATAAAGTGCATCCTGATTGGGAAAAAAAGAAGTAAAATTATTTCTGTTCCTAGACAGATGACATGACCTTCATAGAAAATCCTAGGGTATCAACTATTAGAACAAATAAACAAGTTCAGCAACATTGTAGGATATGCAGTCAATACATTAAAAAATCCGTTACATTTCCATATATTTTCAATAAACAATGCAACAATGAAATTAAAAAAAAAAACAAGTCCATTTACAATAGCACCAGAATGAGTTAAATACTAGGAATACATTTAACAAAGGAAGTGAAAAACTTATACTTTGAAAACTACAAGACATTATTGAAAGAAATTTACAAACATCTAAGTAAATGGAAACATGTTCACTGTCAGAAGACTTAATATTGTCTACGTGACAATGTTCCTCAAATTCATCTATAGGTTCAACACTGTCCCTATCAGATACCGCCCCTTTGTAAGAGCTGACAAATTGATTCTAAAATAATAGGAAGAGTCATGGGACTTAGGTTAGCCAATCTTAAAAAAGGAGGCCAAAGTAGTAGGACCCCTAATCCCAAATTTAAAAAATTTCCTGAAAAACAAAGGCAATCAAGATGGTTTGGGGAGTCTGGTTCAAGGTACCAACTTACCAAGGTCCTGAATTCATCTACTTCCCTGGACACAGCAAATTTACAACTATAAGCAGAATAATCTACTCTGAAACAAAGACCTGAGCCTGCACAATAAACAATAAAAGGACAGCATGAAAACAGGGAAGAGAGGCAGACACTCTTGCTAAAGACAAAAACAAAGACAAAACCAAAAGCAAACTTGCCTCCATCCAGATATGAGAATTCAAAAATTCAAAATTTCGCTGAGGAACAAGGAGTCTGTGCCCCACATCAAGCACTAAACCCTACATCCTGCACAGGACAGACGAGCCCCTAAAAGGCCTGACTTTAAAAACCAACATGACTATATTCAGGAAAACCATAGAACAGTAGCTAATGAAGAACCCACTCTTCTTCTTCTTCTTCTTCTTTTTTTTTTACTTTTAATTTAAATTTTACTTAGTTAACATACAGCACAATATTGGTATCAGGATTAAAATTCAGTGAATCATCATTTACACAAAAGACCCAGTGCTCATCATAACAAGTGCCCTCCTTGATACCAATCACCCATCTAGCCCATCTCCACCCACCTCCCTCCATCAACCCTCAGTCTGTTCTCTATCATTAAGGGTCTCTTGTGGTTTGTTTCCCTCTCTCTTCTTTTTATTTTCTGCTTCCCACATGTTCATCTGTTTTGTTTCCTAAATTCCATATAAGAGTGAAATCATATGATATCTGTCTTTCTTTGATTGATTTATTTGACTTAGCATAATACATTTGAGCTCCATCCATTTTGTTGTATATGGCAAGATTTCATTGTTTTGATGGCTGAGTAATATTCCTGTGTGTGTGTGTGTGTGTGTGTGTGTGTGTGTGTACACAACCTCGTCTTTATCCATTCATCAGTCAATGGACATTTGAGCTCTCTTCATAGTTTAGCTACGGTTGATAATGCTGCTATAAACATTGGAGTGTATGTACCCCTATGAATATGTATTTTTGTGCCCTTTGGATAATTACCTGGTAGTGTAATTGCAGGATCATGGGGTATTTAATCAATAGTTTTCTGAGGAACCTCCATACTGTTCTCCAGAGTGGCTGCACCAGTTTACATTCCCACCAACACTGTCGGAGGGTTCCCCTTCTCCACATGCTCACCAACATCTGTTTCCTGATGTTTCCTGTGTTGTTTGTTTAAGCCATTCTGGCAGCAAAGTGTTAGCATATTTACTTTTTTCATGTATATTTATTTTTTTCTAACAGTGGAGCATTTTTATTTTAAAATGTAGTCGTGCCTTTCTCCATTTTATTTTTTTGAATAGTATTTTTATTTTTTAAAATAGTTTATTGTCAAATTGGTTTCCATATAACACCCAGTGCTCTTCCCCACAAGTGCCCTCCTCCATCACCACCACCTTTTTTCCCCCTCCTCCTCCCCTTCAACCCTCAGTTCATTTTCAGTATTCAATAGTCTCTCAAGTTTTGTGTCCCTCTCTCTCCCCAACCCTCTTTCCCTCTTCCCCTCCCCATGGCCCTCCATTAGGTTTCTCCTGTTCTCCTGTTAGACCTATGAGTGCAAACATATGGTATCTGTCTTTCTCTGCCTGACTTATTTCGCTTAGCATGACACCCTCGAGGTCCATCCACTTTCCTACAAATGGCCATATTTCATTCTTTCTCATTGCCATGTAGTACTCCATTGTATATATATACCACATCTTCTTGATCCATTCATGAGGTGATGGATATTTAGGCTCTTTCCATGATTTGGCTATTGTAGAAAGTGCCGCTATGAACATTGGGGTACATGTGCTCCTGTGCATCAGCATTTCTGTATCCTTTGGGTAAATCCCTAGCAGTGCTATTGCTGGGTCATAGGGGAGTTGTATGGATAGTTTTTGAGGAACCTCCACACTGTTTTCCAGAGTAGCTGCACCAGTTTACTTTCTCACCAACAGTGTAGGAGGGTGCCCGTGTCTCCACACCCTCCCCAGCATCTATAGTCTCTTGATTTGTTCATTTTAGCCACTCGGACTCGCATGAGGTGGTATCTCAGTGTGGTTTTGATTTGTATTTCCCTGATGATGAGTGATGTTGAGTATTGTTTCATGTGCCTGTAGGCCTTCTGCATGTCCTCTTTGGAGAAGTGTCTGTTTATGTCTTCTGCCCATTTCTTCACTGGGTTATTTGTTTTTTGGGTGTGGAGTTTGGTGAGTTCCTTATGGATTTTTGATACTAGCCCTTTATCTGATACGTCATTTGCAACTATCTTTTCCCATTCTGTCGGTTGCCTATTAGTTTTCTTGATTGTTTCCTTTGCAGTGCAGAAGCTTTTTATCTTGATGAGGTCCCAATAGTTCATTTTTGCTTTCATTTCCCTTGCCTTTGGGGATGTGTTGAGGAGGAAATTGCTGTGGTTGAGGTCAAAGAGGTTTTTTCCTACTTTCTCCTGAAGGGTTTTGATGGTTTCCTGTCTCACATTCAGGTCCCTCAGCCATTTTGAGTTAATTTTTGTGTACGGTGTAAGAAAGTGGTCTAGTTTCATTCTTCTGCATGTTGCTGTCCAGTTCTCCCAGCACCACCTGCTAAAGAGGCGGTCTTTTTTCCATAGGATACTCTTTCCTGCTTTGTCAAAAATTAACCGGCCATACATTTGTGGGCCCAGTTCTGGGTTCTCTATTCTATTCCATTGGTCTATGTGTCTGTTTTTGTGCCAATACCATACTGTCTTGATGATGACAGCTTTGTAGTAGAGGCTAAAGTCTGGGATTGTGATGCCTCCCATTTTGGTTTTCTTCTTCAACATTACTTTGGCTATTTGTTTGTTTTTATATAATTTATTGTCAGGTTGGTTAACATACCGTGTATACAATGTGCTCTTGGTTTTGAGGGTAGATTCCCATGATTCATCACTTACATACAGCACCCAGTGCTCCTCTCAACATGTGCCCTCCTCAATGTCCATCACACATTTTCCCTCTCCCCCAACCCCTATCAAAGCTCAGTTTGTTCTCTGATTTTGATAATCTCTTTTGGTTTGCCTCCTTCCCTTTCTGTTTGTAACTGCTTTTTCCTTTTCCCTTCCCCCATGGTTTTCTGTTAAATTTCTCAAGTTCCACATATCAGTGAAAACATGCGATATCTGTCTTTCTATGAGTAATTTATTTCACTTAACATAATATCTTCCAGTTCCATCCACGTTGCTGAAAATGGCAGGATTTCATTCTTTCTCATGATGTTATCATATTTTCGTGTCTCTTAGCCACCTGGATGTCTTCCTTAGAAAAGTGTCTCTTCATGTCTTCTACCCATTTCTACTGGGTTATTTGCTTTGTGGTTGTGGAGTTTGCTAAGTGCTTTATAGATTTTGGAAACTAATCCTTTATCAGATATGTCATTTGCAAATATCTTCTCCCATTCTATAAATCTACAGCCTTTTAGTTTTGTTGGTTCCTTCCCTGTGCAGAAGGTTTTTATCTTGTAGAGCTCCAGGGTTTATGTTTGCTTTTGTTTCCCTTGCTTCCAGCAATGTGTCTAGTAAGAAGTTGTTATGGATTTTGATGGTTTCCTGTCTCACATTTAGGTCTTTCATCCATTTTAAATTTCTTTTTGTGTATGGTGTAAGAAAGTGTTCCAGTTTCATTCTTCTGCATGTTGCTGTCCAATGTTCCCAGCATCATTTGTTAAAGAGACTGACTCCCAGCCTGGGAATCTGGGCCAGGGGTGAGGCTGGAGGGCAAGGCCAGACCTCTATGAGGATGCAGTGCTCCTGAGTACAGACCCCGCTGAAGCTCACGATTCCTAGACAAGTCTGCTAGTCACCTGAGCTTCCTGATGTGCCTTCCAGTTAGGAGCTGCTGGCTCAGGGCTACAGGAGGCAGTAGGCCGAGCTGCAGGTGGTGTCAGTGTCTGTGGTTGAGAGGGGCCAGCAAGCACTCTAGTGTGCTGGTGCTTGTGCAGGTGGGCGCCTCATAGTTAGGAAGAGAAAAAGCTGTGTTGTGACCACTGTCTGACCTAGAACAACATGCAATAGGACATGTCTTTCAGGGAAGCTCTGTACTCTGTTTGATGTTGGGTCGAGGCTTGAAAGGAAGGAAAACATTGAGTTTCTGCCCCAGGGTGTTGTCCTTGATCCTGGGGCCCTTCCTACTCCTGGGTGGTAGTTGATTGAAGCAGAAGGCTGCTGAGGTATCATGGTGTGTGTCGGGGGGAGGGATGGGGAGTTAGGAAAGGTTGTAACAAGGGGTAAGAGAAAAAAAATGAAAGTGTTGGGCAGCTTGGTTGGCTCAGTGGGTTAAGCCTCCAACTTCAGCTCAGGTCGTGATCTTATGATTTGTGGGTCTTAGCCCTGATCGGGCTCTGCTGTCATCACAGCACTCACTTCAAAACCACTGTCTCCCTCTCTCTCTGGCCCGCTCCTGCTCTCTCTCTCTCTCTCTCTCTCTCTCTGTCTCTTTCTCTCTGTCTCTGTCTTTCTCTCTCTGTCTCAAAAGAAAGAATGAATGAAAGAAATAGAAAGAAATAAAGAAAGAAGGAAGAAAAAAATATTGTATAAAAAAAGTAGGGTGTTTCCTCCTTCAGAGAAAGGCAGAGCCAAGCTCGGAGCAGCTGAAGAAGAAGTCCTGAGAGCTCACAAAACAATGTTCTGCACCAGTTGGGCTTCTACTGGTTTCTCTTTTCCCCAAGGGCTTGTGAGATTCAAGACCTGGATCAGCATCACATGGCAGCACAGGGCCTTTAAAGGGCTCAGTGTACTCCCCACTAAGACCTGCACCACCTGCAGCTCTGTGAGGAGGCCTTCTGGTATATTCTGGACCATTCAGGTCTCCACATGAAGGGCGTCCCAGCCCATGTCACGTGAAGCAGAAGAGATGCCCATAGAGCTGAGCTGACCTTCAGAATGAGAGAGAATTAAAATGTGGTTGTTGTTTTTTAATGAGAGAGGGAGGGAAAGAGAGAGAGAGAGAAAGAAAGAAAGAAAGCAGGAGAGACGGGCAGAGGGAGAGAGGGAGAAAATTTTAAACAGTCTCTGCACTCAGCAGGTAGTCTGATGCAAGGTCTCACCCCACAACCTTGGGTCATGACCTGAGCTGAAATCAAGAGTCTGTTTTCTATCGGATACTCTTTCCTGCTTTGTCAAAAATTAATTGACCATACATTTGTGGGTCCAGCTCTGGTTTCTCTATTCTATTCCATTGGTCTATGTGTCTGTTTTTGTGCCAGTACCATACTGTCTTGATGATGACAGCTTTGTAGTAGAGGCTAAAGTCTGGGATTGTGATGCCTCCCGTTTTGGTTTTCTTCTTCAATATAACTTTGGCTAAACGGGGTCTTTTGTGGTTCCATATGAATTTGAGGATAGTTTGATCTAGTTTTGAGAAGAATATTGGTGCAATTTTGATGGGGATTGCATTGAATGTGT
>PISW01013779.1:0-24434 GCA_004023785.1 Mungos mungo
CAGCCAAGGCTGCTGGTCAGTGCCCACGCCAGGCGGGGGCAAAAACTTCTCCTACAGAAACTTTCAGTCCTATTCTTCACCCCTCTGTCCTCCCTTCACCTCAATCTCTGCAGCTCATGACTTTGCAGGTTTGATGCTCGGCATCTCCCCCAGCTCTTCCTGAAAGAATGGGAGGCACATTCTACAAATTAACTGACCGGTATCGGTAGTATTTTAAAGTCTCAAGGGCATGAGAGCCTGAGGAAATGACTTAACACCATCCAGTATGCTGTGTGTCAGGGAGTGAAGAGGGGAGACTCCCAAAGGACACAGCTCTGGATTTCCAAAGGAATCAGAAAATGGGGGGTCTGCTTATGAGACAGGCAGGTGGTTGACTCAAGTCCTCTTCTAAAACCAAGTGGAACAAAATTTTCAAAAAGCTGCATTCTAAGGGAGTGCCTTTCTGGCTCGGTCGATGGGGGCGGGGGGAGGGTGGTAGCATGTGACTCTTGATCTCGGGGTCATGAGTTTGAGCCCCATGTTGAGTCCAGAGATTATTTAAATAAATAAATAAACTTCAAAAGATCTGCATTCTAAGTATATACAATGGGGAATTGATAAATATTCATAGATTGGAGGAGCCTCAGAAGACACAAAAACTAAATACAGTCTGAGATTCTAGATAACATCAAGGAATAGGAGAAGGACATTCATGGAAAAACTGATAAATTGAAACAGTCTGTAGCCAGTAGTGTTGTTCCAGTGACAATTTCTTTTTAATTTTAATTTTCTAATGTTTATTTATTTTTGAGAGAAAGAAAAGAGCATGAGTCGGGGAGGGGCAGAGAGAGAGAGACAGAATCTGAAACAGGCTCCAGGCTCTGAACTGTCAGCACAGAGCCCGATGCGGGGCTCAAACCCATGAACGGTGAGATCATGACCTGAGCCAAAGTCAGTTGCTTAACCAACTGAGCCATACAAGTGCCCCTGTTAATTTCTTAGTTTTGTTCATTGTATCATGATCTTTCAAGAGGGTCTCGTGAGAGGAGGCTAAGTGAAGGGGAAGCAAAATCTCTGTACCCTTTGCAACTTCTCTGCACTTCTGAAAGTATTTCAAAATTTATAATAATCACTCCAGCTGGCTGCAAGCCTGGGCCGCTCCCAAGGTAAGGTATAAAAGTGGAAGGGATTAAAAGTCACTGGGAAAACTGGGTGTGGATGGGGCATGAGCCGTGGACAGAGGTGATTTAAGAGCAGCCCCCAGCCCCCCAGGCACAGCCAGAGCCACAGGGCACACGCCTGGAGCAGATCCTGCCTCTGATGTCCTGGAAGCTCAGCAGGTAAAGGGTCAGGTGCGGGCCACAGAAGAGAAGGGTGGCTCTCAAGAGAGCGGTCATCGGCCTCATCTCCCTGTCACTAAGACTGCTGGATCTCCCATGTCACCTCCTGCAAGGGTTCTTGGGGTCTCTGAGGCCCTCTCTGGCTCTCTGTTTGTTCATTTGACCAATGTTTTAGAGCTCACGGTGGGCTGGGCACCGGCTGTCGGTGACTGGCACTTCACCCAGTGGGGGGCCTCTGTGCAGTGAGTCCCTGAGGGAACTCCTGACTCTTTTTTTTTTATTTTTTAATGTTTTTTATTTATATTTTGAGATACAGAGAGAGACAGTGTGAGCAGGGGAGGGTCAGAGAGAGAGGGAGACAGAATCAGAAGCAGGCTCCAGGCTCTGAGCTGTCAGCACAGAGTCCAACCCGGGGCTCAAACCCATGAACTGTGAGATCATGACTTGAGCTGAAGCCGGACGCTCAGCCGACTGAGCCACCCAGGCGTCCCATCCCTGGTTCTTTTCTATTGCTTCTGCTTCTACCCCTTCTCTGTCTCAGTCCTTCTTGGTCTCTCTTTCTGTGTGTCTCTGTCTAATGTTCTCTGTGTGTGTGTGTGTGTGTGTGTGTGTGTCTGTCTGTCTGTCTGTCTGTCTGTCTCTATGCCTCTCTCTTTTCTGTCACTCTCTCTCCCTCAGTCTGTTTAGCTCTGTCTCTCTCTTGCCCTTTCTCTTTCAGTGCCGGTCTCTAAGTCTCTCAGGAAGTATGTCTCTCTCTGTCTCTCCACCTCTCTTCTATCTTTCTCTAGCTCTGTGTCCTGATGTGTCTGTCTCTGTCCCTGTGGGTCTCTATCTCTTATCACTGTCTCTGTGTGAGAGTCAGTCTCATGACAGATGATAGATGATGACAGACAGATGATAGACATCTACAGACATTCCGATATCCCACTTGATTTTTCCATATCCCTCATTATCTCCATGTGTACCTCCGTCTCTGTCTCCATCTCTCCATCCGTCTCTATTCCATTCCTTTCTCTTACTGTCAGTCTCTCTGTTTTGTGACTGCCTCTGCCTCTGTTTTCTCATGGTCTCCATGCCCTTTCTCTCCTCTTCTCTCCCCTCCCCCTATTGTGTCTGGGTCTCTGCTCCCTCTGCTTCTTGATCCATGTCCCTGTCCTCTCTCACCTATGCCTCTTCTTTCTGTGTGTCTGTGAGGAGCTCTTGCGATTTCTGCCTCGGAACTGTGGTCAGTCCATGTCCACGTCCTTGTCTCTTTCTCCTTCTAAGCTCTGTGCTCCCCCTCCCTTCATCTCCCTCTGCTCTGCCTTTTCCTCCTCTGTGGGAAAGTCTCACCTGGTTTCTGCCTCACACTCCATGCCTCTCTCTCTGGAAACAGTCTTCCTCTCTCCAGACCTTCTTTGTTCTCTCTCCCTATTTTCTTCTTTCCCCAGCTCAGTGTTAGGATACGTCAGGATTTTTATTGCTACCTCTCAGATCTCCACAGAGGTCACCTCCCTCTGGCCCTCCCCTACCTCTTTTTCTGTCTTTATGTGTTTCCAAATCTCTGTTTCTCTGGGCATCTGACTTGCCTCTCTCCTTCCGACTCTTTTCTTCCAACTCGGTCTCTGTTTCCTCCAGTATTTCTCTGAGTCTGAGTTGTATCACTCTCTGTTTCCCACAGCTGCCCCCGCTTCCCCCTACACCCATCCTTCACCTATTTTCTCCTGCTGCTATATTCTTCCAGTCTGCTCACCTGCCTCCACCTCTGTCCCCGCGCCTCCCAGTCTTCTCCCAACCCTATGCCTATGCTCCTCACCCCCAACTCCAGGTGTGGCATTCAACAATGGCGAGCGAGCCAAGCAGCTCAGGCGCTTCTCCATCACCACACTGCAGGACTTCGGTGTGGGCAAACATGGCACCGAGGAGTGCATCCGGGAGGAGGCGGGCTTCCTCATCGAGGCCCTCCGGGACACACATGGTGAGCTGGGGGAGTGAGGGAAAAGGAGGGGGGCTTCCATGCAGATGTGTGGACTTTCCTGAAGACCCCTGGAAGGGGACCAACTGGACTGGGGGAAGGCGTCCAGGCTCCTGCCTCTGGGGTCTTAGGCTGGGAGCTTGGCTTGTCACTCTGGTCCCCTTCTCCAATTCTCAGGCTGGCATCAGACTCCCCAGTGGATGCTCCCTGAGATTCCTGTCTCTCCTCAACTCCATCCCATTACCCAGGTGCCTTCATCGATCCCACCTTCTTCCTGAGCCGGACAGTGTCCAATGTCTTCAATCCATTGTCTTTGGGGAACACTTTGACTATGAGGACAAAGAGTTCCTGTCACTGCTGCGTATGATGCTGGGGAGCTTCCAGGTCACAGCTTCATCTGTGGGTCAGGTAACTTGACTCAGTCAGGCTCTACAACACCCTACTACAACCCTTCCAATTGTTTTCCCACATGGAGACAGCTCCCCCAACCTCACATCCTCTCCCAGATAGGGTCCAGGACTCTTAGACAATGGAACAATACACCAGAATACCCAGTTTCCAAAGGGCACCTGGATGTCTCAACACATGCTCCCCCCACCAGAGAACCCAAAACCAAACCAAATATACAAAAAACAGCCTGCAGACATGATAGATGTCATCAGCCCAGCCTTCCTTCCTGTGCTCCCATCCCTACTTACCTTAATATCTAAAACGGGTTCCCTGTTAAATATTTCATCTTTCCATCTTAATATCTTAACACCTGTACAGGCAACCCCCTCCGCTCAGCCCACCTCCTGAATACACGTACACGTGGTGATATAAAGTCCAGCCCATCAGAATCATTTGACATTTACACAGGTGGACCAAACCAGCCTACTGGGCTGCCTAAAATAGTGCTCCTTCAGAACCCCTGAAATATCTGAACCTCGGGATAACCAAGGCCAGTGAGCATGTAACACCTGGATAAATGGTTCCCCAAACACCCACATAGCGTTCCCCAACCCAGCTCACCCAAACACTGACAGAAGTGCTCCCCTGCAGCCCAGTGTGAATCTTTGAAATACATGAAGAGGTATCCGCCCCACCTCAACACGTGCACACCTACCACACTTTAATACCTTAATACCTGGACAGAAGTCACCATTCCATATCCTCTAATTATCTGCATAGTTGTCTCCAACTGAGCCTATTTGATACCTAGAGACCTAAAGAGGCACCCCCCGATATCTGTCAGAGATGAATAGGTAAACACCTGGACAGGAGTCCCCCCAATTCATCCCACCCGAATATCTGGTTGTGTCCCAAACCATCTCACCCACACGGTGGGACAGGAGCTCTCACACTTACCTCATGTGAAAACTTAGATATCTCCTCCCATCAGCCCCATATAAATCTTAAACATATGGACAAGTGCCTTTAATCCAGCATTCTCCTTGCCCTAAGAAAGGTCCCACTCCCATTATGACCTGCCTGCTGACAGTGGTCCTTCCAGTCCTTTCTTCTCTCACCATCCTCAGCTCTATGAGATGGTTTATCCAGTGATGAAACACCTGCCAGGCCCACAGCAACAGGCATTTAAGGAGCTGCAGGGTCTGGAGGACTTCATAGCCAAGAAAGTGGAGTAGAACCAACGCACTCTAGATCCCAACTCCCTGCGGGACTTCATCGACTCCTTCCTGATCCGCATGCAGGAGGTACACCCTAGCAGCCAGGGCAGAGAGCAGCAGGGCCAGGCAGAGGGAAGCCAGGCTGGGGTGAGAGAGCTGAGGCTCGTTGCAACTTTTCCCCCATAACATCCTCACAATCCCAAGTATAGTAACCATGGCTGCGCCCTCTGTCCGTAGGCAGGACCCGTGTGCACCTACCGTAACAGCAAGCACTTCTGTACACGACCACACACCAGGCAGTAGTTAAGTGCATTTCACCTACTGAGCACTCGCAACAGACCTTGGAAGAGGCCCAATTATGACCCCCAGTTGATAAGTGAGGAAACTGAAGCTCCGAGCGGGTAAGTGGTCTACCTGAGGCCACACATGAAGAGAGGAGACCCTATCTCTGACCCTGGTCTCTCGGACTCTAAAGCTGGTGTCCCTTCCCTTGTTATCAGACAAACACGATGTGACATTGGAGGGTCTCTGCCCCCATCTGGATATCAGTCTCTCTTCTGTGAAGAAAGGATGTGGGGCTTTGTAAAATCAGATGGTGGACCCAAAGCATCAATGGAGGGATTCCACCAGAGTAAACTTCAAGCCTTTAGTGAAGGAACAGGATGCAGTTGCTTCAAATCTGTGACCATGTCTCCAAAAGTCAGTCTCTCTATTTCGCCCTCTTGGCCTCACTCTATCATGCTGTCTCTGTCCTTCTTTCTTACTCACTGTCCACCTTTCTCACCCTCTCCTTCTCAATATTTGCACCACAGAAAAATTTGCCAGTAGGCTTGATGAGTAAAGGACAGAGAGGCAGGCAGGTAAAGAGTGTGGGAAGGGCATTTGGGGCACAGCCAGCAGCCTGAACAAAGAGCTGAGAGAATCAAGTCCCTCCCCCTACCTCTGGTCTGGATCCAAGAGAAGGGCATCCAAAGGGAAAGACCCCAGAAGGGCCCTGAGAGCCCTGAGGGAAGTGGGCTTGGCTGAAGCCCTCTCTCCCTGCAGGAGCAGAACCCCCGACACAGAGTTCTTCATGAAGAACCTGGTGCTGACCACACTGAGCCTCTTCTTTGCGGGCACTGAGACGGTCAGCATGACCCTGCGGTATGGCTTCCTTCTGCTCATGAAGCACCCAGATGTGGAGGGTAAGGATGGGGGTGGGGGCAACGAGGTGGCAGCCACAGGCCCTCAACCTTCCTCTGAGCCCACTGCAACATTCCCACCGCTCCCAGATCCCTGAAACCTCAGACGTACCCTGTTAGTCAGAGACTGGGTGATATTCTGCACGAGGACCAGCCGAGTCTCATTAGGTGTTTAAGTATTGAAAATACCTGAACTAATTGGTAATATCTCCCATGCTGGGTCAAACGTACATCCACCGCCTGCTCTCCAAATCATTCCCCAGACTCCTTCCTTACACCTCCTCATGATTCTGGCAGGACCAGGTGAACAGGATGTGGCACCAACAATGCATTTGGCCAACATCTGTTTTGAGCGGTCTAAGTCCATGTCACACATGGACGTACACACTTGGACTATTTTCACTGCCCTGAGACCCCAGATACCTAAATACCTTCCCTCTACTCCCACAGCCGAACTCCACGAGGAGGTGACCGGGTGATTGGCAAGAACCGGCAGCCCAAATTTGAGGACCGGGCCAAGATGCCTTACACAGAGGCAGTGATCCATGAGATCCAAAGATCAGGAGACATGATCCCGATGGGAGTGGCCCGCAGAGTCATCAAGGACACCAAGTTTCGAGAGTTCCTCCTCCCCAAGGTACCTTCCAGTCCCACCTTGGGGACCTCCAACCTGCTCACTGTGACCCAGCACCCCGTTCCCTTAGAGGCTTCCCAGCCCTGCCCCATTGCTTCAATCAAACACTTCCCAACCACCATGTCCCTTCAACCTTCCCCTCAGAGATTCCTGAATCCCATGTGTCCCCCAAAGCTCATTTTGTGGGGAATAGGAAACCCATGTCCTCAACGTCCTCTCCCAAGAGACATGAACTTCATTTCTATTTCTCCTCCCTCAAGGACACGAATCTCATGTCCCCCAAACATCCCGCCTAGAGAGACACAAACCTGATGTCTCTCAAACCCCTGTCCCAGGGAGCATGGACCCACATGTCCTCTCAATCTCCTGCCTTGGGAGGCACGAACTGCGGGGCCCCCATACCTTCTGGCCTAAGAGACACAGAACCTGTGCTCCTCATATTTCCCTTCTCAGGAGACATGAACCCCATGTCTGCCCAACTTCCTGGCTCACAAACCTGAATCTCATGTCCCCAGAGGACTCACACTCTCTGCCTCCCATTTCTCATCACTTAGGGCACCCCCATTGCCCATCCAACGTCCAAGCGCTTTCAGCCCACCCTGCCCTAACTCCACCTTATCCTACCCCCCTCTCCTCCTCACCAGGGCACTGAAGTGTTCCCTATGCTGGGCTCCGTGCTGAGAGACCCCAAGTTCTTTGTCCACCCCCGAGACTTCCACCCCCAGCACTTCCTGGATGAGAAGGGCCAGTTTAAGAAGAGTGATGCTTTCGTGCCCTTCTTCATTGGTAAGAGACCCATGTCTGCTTGCTGCTAAGCCACTGCTCCCACCAACGGGGCCTCCTTCATCCCACATGCCCTCTCTAAGCTGTAGCCTGGTGTCTGTCTCCAGCTTGGAAGTCCATTTTACAACCTAGTCTAGAGCCAACCGGCTACAACCTCCATGACGACCAAGTACCTGTGCCCAGGCAACAGGAAAAGGATGATTGTATCCATTTCACAGATGGGGAAAATCAAAGTCCTTCGTGAGTCAGATATTTGTCCAAGTCATTTAAATTCTTGAGATTCCTCAGGAGGAGATGAGAGCCCAGCAGCCATATCTGAGAGTGTGCTTGGAGGGAAGGGGCATCTAAGTTTCCCATTGCCACAGCTTGGGATAGCTCACCCTTCGCCCGTGTACAAGAGAAACTGACACTCAGAGTAGGGATGTCTCTGGGTTAGAGAAGTCTTTCAGCCCCTGCCCCTTGGGAGAATGCAGTTGGGGTGTGTCATGGGGGACGGAGCAGTGAGAGCAAACCTCACCTCCATCCCTCCCATTCTGTCTCCTCAGGAAAGCGGTCCTGTTTCAGAGAAGGCCTGGCTAGAATGGAGCTCTTTCTCTTCCTCACCACCATCTTGCAGAACTTCCGCTTCAAGTCCCCTCAGCTGCCCCAAGACATTGACGTGTCCCCCAAATGTGTGGGCTTTGCCACCATCCCACGCAGTTACACCATGAGCTTCCAGTCCCGCTGAGCAAGGGCTGTTCTGGATCAGGGCTGGGGGAGGAGCATGGAAGTGGGAGGGGCAGAGGCGGGGATATCAAGAGGGGCTATGTTAGTGGAGGGCGGAGCTGGCAGGAGAGATGTGACTTAGGGAAATCTGAGGGTGAAGGTGGACAGGAGAGGAAGAGGAAAGGAATGGGCTTTGTTTACCTTGCTAGAGATAGATGGTTCAGAGGCATAAAGAGAGGAAGGGAAACTTCACATGATACTGTTAATAATAACACCTATTATTTGTTGAAATCTGTGTCCGTTCTGAGCTATAAACATTACGCACTTACTTCACTTAATACTCACAAATCTGTGTGACAGGGAATAGTGTTCATGCCCATTTTACAAAGGTTAACTGATTCCCAAGGAGGTTGCAAGAACAAATTTTTTTAATAAAGGAGTTTAGAAAGGGCACTAAAGATACAAAAGTCCTTTTCTGTTGTTTTTCTATATACTTTAGGATATCAAAATTAAAAGCACAGTAACATTTGTAGTCACTGAAATAAATGGAATACTTAGGTAGAAATTTGACAATACATGCCCAGAGCGTGTATGGTGAAAGCTGCAAAATACCAATAAAAGTAATTATATATATACATATAGAGAGATAGAGAGGGAGTCGCTGAATTCAAAGCAGGCTCTAGGCTCTGAGCTGTTAGCACAGAGCTCGATGTGGGGCTAGAACTCACAAACCACGAGATCATGACCTGAGCTGAAGTCGAATGCCTAATCGACTGAGACACCTAGATGTCCCCAAATATAAGTTTATTGATTTATTTTGAGAGGGAGAGTATGTGCAAGTGGGGGAGGGGCAGAGATAGGGGGTGGGGGAGAGAGAATCCCAAGCCAAATCTCACAAACTGAGCCACCCAGGTGCCCTAGAAATCAGATATCTTTTAAATTAAGAGAGACATACCATGTTCATGGATTGGAAGATATGTACAGTAAAGAACCCAACTCTCCCCAAATTGATGTATAGGTTTAACACCATTACCATAGAAATGACAAGAAGGTCTTTTTTTTGGTATGGATTTAGACATTTATTTGAAAATTTATATGGAAAGGAAAAAGAAGAGCTAAAACCATTTTAAAGAAGGAAAAAGAGTACAACGTCTCACATTCCTATTTGTTTCCTTGGGATGTAGCAAAAGCTCTGTTTAGAGGTAAGTTTGCAGCCTTACATTTTCATATTGGAGAGGGAGGATGTCTACAAAATTAATATGTTAAGTGTCCATCTTTAAAAGTTAGAAAAAAGGGGTGCCTGGGTGGTTCAGTCAGTTAGGCATCCGACTTCGGCTCAGGTCATGATCTCATGGTTCGTGAGTTTGAGCCCAACATCAGGCTTTCTGCTGTCAGCTCAGAGCCCACTTTGACCCTCTGTCCCCCCTCCAATGCTCGTGTTTTCTCTCTCTTTCAAAAATGAATAAACATTAAAAAAATAAAATGAAAGTTAGAGAAAGAACGACACAGAACACTCAAAGATAGTGTAATGAAGGAGACAGTAAATACTAATGCAGAAATTAATGGAAAAAGCTTTTAAGTTGTTATGAAGATTATGGATTCAATATCTTTGTTAACTTGGCTACACTCTGGATTCTCTTCTTTTTATTTTGAAGTAGTTATAGATTCACAAGAAGTTGTAAAAAAAAAATGTAGAGAAGTTCTGTGTATTCTTTCTCCAGTTTCCTCCAGTGGTAACATTTTAGATAACTATAGTACAATATTAGAAGCCAGGAAGTTCATGTTGGTACAAACTACAGAACCTGTTCAGATTTTACAAGTTTTACATGCACGTGTGTGCATATACGTGTGTGTGTCTATGTGTGTGTGTGTTTCAACACAATTTTATCACACCTATAGATTAGGTAACCACCACTCATGTATCAAACACAGGACTTATATACAGAGTATGTAAATAACTCTATAACCTCAACATAAGAAAACAAACAACCCAAATGTTGGGGCTACATTTTGGGACATGCACTTCACTGCAAAAGATACATGTTGGCAAACTCATGAATCAGTGCTCAACATCATAATCTTTAGGGGAATGCAAATTAAAACCCAATGAGATACCCCATGCATTTATTAGAATGACTAAAATAAAAAAAAATACTAACATTACTTAGTGCTGGCAAAGATGTGGAGCAACTGGAATTCTTTTTTTTCTTTTAAGTTTTTTTTTTTTTTGGTCTTTATTTTGAGAGAGAGAGACCAAGAGCAAGTTGGGGAGGGGCAGAAAGAGGGAGATACAGAATCTGAAGCAGGCTCCAGGCTCTGGGCAGTCAGCATAGAGCCCAATGTGGGGCTCGAACCCACAGAATGTGAGATGATAACCTGAGCAGAATCCGAATGCATAAATGACTGAGCCAACCAGGCTCCCCGTGGAGCAACTGGAATTTTTTTAAAGAGACTCTTTCTTTTTTAAATTTGTTTTTAATACTTTATTGTCAAATTGGTTTCCAAGTAACACCCAGTGCTCTTCCCCACAAGTGCCCTCCTCCATTACCACCACCTCCCTTATCCCTCTTCCTCCCCCTTCAACCCTCGGTTTGTTTTTCAGTATTCAATAGTCTCTCAGGTTTTGCGTCCCTCTCTCTCCCCAACTCTCTTTCCCCCTTCCCCTCCCCATGGTCCTCCATTAATTTTCTCCTGTTCTCCTGTTAGACCTATGAGTGCAAACATATGGTATCTGTCCTTCTCTGCCTGACTTATTTCGCTTAGCATGACACCCTCGAGGTCCATCCACTTTCCTACAAATGACCAGATTTCATTCTTTCTCATTGCCATGTAATACTCCATTGTGTATATATATATATATATATATATATATATATATATATACACCACATCTTCTTATATTTTGCTGATGGATACACAAAATAATACAGTTACTCTACATAACAATTTGGCAGTTTCTGTAAAAACTAACTGTACATTTAACTAGAGAACCCAGGATCCCATTTCCAGTTATTTATTCTCAAGAAATGAACATTTATATTCAGATAAAACCTGTACATGAATTCTTGGAGCAACTTTGTTGATCATCTCCATAAACTGGAAACACACAAATGTTCTTCAGAGTTGAATGGATGAACAAACTGTGTCACATCCATGAAACAAAACTACTCAGCAATAAAACTAACAACTGTGAATACACACAACTTGGATGAATCACAAAGGTAAGTGAAGGAACCCAGTTTCAAAGGTTATATGCTGTATTATTCCATTTATATGAAATCCTGGAAAAGGCAAAAACATTGATACATAGAACACATCCATGGTTGCCAGGAGGTAGAGGTGGGGTAAGGATACGAACACGAAATATAGCACAAGATAACTCTTTGAGGTGTTGGAGTTATTCAGTATCCTGTCTTGGTGGTGATGGTAAGCGTCTGTGCATTTGTAAAACCTCATTGTAAAAAACAAGTTTTACTGTGTGTAAAAATAGTGTTTTTTAAAAAGTAACTAGGATTTTTAAAATCTTGCAGACCAAATCTGGAGGCAGATTATGAGAAAAAAAATTTTACCTTCAGATGATCCAAAATTTCCTGTTAGCTTGAGGTCACTGGGAACAGTCACGTGGCATTTAATAATCCTATCTGTAAAGGCCTTGACCACAAAGCTCATGAAACTGTGATACAAGAGACACTGGAAATTGAAAGTTTTTTTCCAAAGCTCACTTCTGTAGAGCATATGGAAGCCAAAGTTTAGGCTTTGGTGAGATGCCATGTTTAGTGTCTATTGAAAAGGACTTTGCCTTCCAAAGGAGTAAAGTTTGTGTTGGAGGGAGGAGGAAAAAATTGTACTGGAAAAATGCATAAGAAAACATGAAGCAAATCCAATTTGATGTCTGGACAATTTCCAAAACGATTATTCTACACCATTCAAAATATCAAGGTTAAGAAAGACAAAAGCTGAGAATCTATTCTGGAGTAAAGAAGATCAAAGACATTACAACTATTACAATATAATACACGGTCCCAGATTGGATCCTGAAGTGGGAGAGATATTTTGGATATTAACTCCGTATGAGGTAGATGGTTTGCATATATTTTCTCCTATTCTGGAGTTCCCTTTCTCGTTTTGTTGATTACTTGTTTGTTGCGCAGAAACCTTTTAGTGATGTACTCCTACTTGTTTACTTCTGCTTTATAACTCAGTGAATGGATAAAGAAAATGTGATACACACACACACACACACACACACACACACACACCCTGCATTGTTACTCAGCCTCTCTCATACTTCAATAGCAAAACAAAATAAAGCAAAAACAACAAACAAACAACAACAACAAACCACCCCAGAACAAAAAATATCCACCAGCATAAAAATTGGGCAAAGGACATGAACAGACATTATTCAAGAAAAGACATACAAATGGCCAACAGATATATGAAAAGGTGCTCAATATCACTGATCATAAGAGAAAGGCAAATCCAAACACAATGAGATATTTCATACTTGTTAGGATGGTTCTCACAGGATAAGAGATAACAAATAGCGGTGATGATGTGGATTGGAACTCTCGCATACCAACTGGTACCGCCATGATGGAAAACAGAATGGCGTCCTTCAAAATATTAAAAATAGAAGTACTGTACAATCCAGAAATCCCACTTCTGGGTATACATAAAAAAGAAATGAAAACATTTTTAGGTTCATTTCAGTATAATGCATAGTAGCCAAGGTATGAAAACAGCATAGATGACAGATGAATGGATAGAGAACCATGGCAGTGGTTACTTAAAAACGCTTAAGTCAGGTTTGAATTAACCTTTCATATGCTGAGCGGGGCCCTGGATGATCTTCCCCACACCCCTGAGGAGGAGGGAGTCCTGCTGTAACAGGCGCAGCAGCAGCACAGGCGAACTTCAGGTCTCTGGTGAGCAGTCCACTCTTAGGAGTGTGGATCTCAGCATATCACCTACAGTTGCTTATTTTCTCTTCTCCCCTCTTTTTTTGGGGGGTGGGGGAGAGAAAGAGCATATACATTCGAGCTGGAGACAGAGGCAGAGAGAGAGAGAGAGAGAGAGAGAGAGAGAGAGAGAGAGAATCTTATTCTGGCTGCACACTCAGCAAGGAGCCTGACTTGATCCCACAACCCTGGGTTCGTGACCTGAATGGAAATCAAGAGTTGGATGCTCAACTGATTGAGTCACCCAGGCGCCTCTCTCCTACTCTTTTTTAGCTCCCTAGAGATGACTCTTTCATGAGTGACCATCCAGTGGATCCATACATCAAAAGGTATAGTCCTTCCTTTGAATGCTCTATATCTGGGGCCAAAGTTGGGACACACACAGCTAATTAGTTATGGGTCAAGTCTTTCCCATGAGTTTAGCATGAGTCACAGCTTCATTCTAAGGCTTACAAATAAACCCAGGCCAAGATACATGATCCATGGCCACATTAAGGAGGACCCTGTTCTCACAAGCCTGTCCCAGGATGCCAATTAGTTAGGCAGATTCCATAGTCCCTGAGGTGAACTGAGAAAAAACCACTAGAACTGAGACAGTGGGCTTCTGACATATTTGCCCCTCTGGGGTGGTACTTAGTTCCCACAGCCCTAGCAAGCAAATGCACCCAGCAGGATGCCAGGAACACTGACTTGGTAGAAGGCACCAGGACCTCCCACCCCCATCATCCCTTTCTGACGCTAAAGGCCTTGATTGGACTTAGGAGCAGCAGATGGTGGTGATTCCAGAAAATAAGGGGGCCTGGTAACTGCTATGTGGCTCTGTCTTTCTCCTCTCCACCTTCAGGCATTTCCTCATCAGTCCTGCAGCCACGCATGCACTCTGTAAGAAATATCATGGGTATGCATATAGAGAACCTGCTGAAATCCCTGAAGAACGTGGTAGGAAAGCCAGGGAAGAGGGAGGAGAATATGGGCACCTGCTCTTTTCCTCCTTTCTCCAAGCTGACTCTGTATGGCAGGGGAAGTGTAGGTGAGGGACTCGGGGGTGGGAGTTCTGTTTCTCAGACAGGAGACGACAGCGCAAAAGTACAAAGGGTAGGTCGTAGAGACCTGGATCTTAGCCCACCTCTGCCATCGATGCTTTGCATGGAAAATCAGAGTCCAAAAATTAGACAAAATTCTTGCCTTCGTGGAGCTTACATTCCAGAAGATTGAGGAGTTTACAACTCTAAAGTTTCACGATTCTAAAATTGATTGGATCGGGGCGCCTGGGTGTCTCAGTCGGTTAAGCATCCAACTTCAGCTCAGGTCAGGATCTTACAGTTCGTGTGTTCAAGCCCCACATTGGGTTCGGGGCTGACAGCTCAGAGCCTGGAGCCTTTTTCAGATTCTGTATCTCCCTTTCTCTCTGCCCCTCCCCCACTAGTGCTCTGTCTCTCTGTCTCAAAAACAAACAAACAAACAAATAAAATTGATAGGATCTAAGGGTAAATGTTCCCAGGATTTTGTCTGTTAACCGAAAAATAGTCATGATATACTATACTGAGAGTAACCAACTTTCTCACTCACGATGTCTACCACACAGGAGATCAGAGGCCATGAGGAAGAAAGGGACAACCCTTGGGTCTCCTAATTCTGCATCTCCCAGCTCAGCCATTAGAGGAGCCATGAAGAATTCCCTGTTGCCCAGACCATGACCATGGGGATGGTCAGAACAGCTCTGAGACTTTCTTCCATATCCCTACCCTGGCCCATGCACAAAAACCTTGAGGAACCTGTTGAACAACTTAGAGGCCATTGACCAACCAGTGTCAGATAGGAAGCCTGAAAAAGATGCAGGAATGTGGAAAGATGGAGACAGACACAGGGAAAAGGAAACAGAGAGGGAGGGAAGAAGAGAGAGGGAGAAACGGAAAGAAGTAGAGAGGTGACCTCTCTCTCTCTTTCTCTCTCTCTCTCTCTCTCTCTCTCTCTCTCTCTCTCTCTCTCTTCAATGCCTCTCTAGATCTGAGGTCTGTCTCTTTCTTGCTCCGCCTCTGTCTCTGCCTCTTTATCCCTTTGTAAGTGATTCACTGTCAAGCTCTTTCTATCCTTTTCCCGGTTTCTCTGTCTTCCTTGATGCCTGTCTGGTTTCCTTTTGTCTCTCTGCCTACCTCTTTCTTAATGTTTCTCCCTCTGTCATTGTCTCTTTATGCCTCTGCTACTCTTTCTCTCCCTCCCATCCACCTTCCAGCTCTTTCTCTCTCCAGACTGATTGCCTGCCTTTATTCTTCTCTATTTCTCTTCCTCTCCTCATCTTACCTTGTATCTGGGGCCTGGGGAAGGCCTGTTCCAGATGGAAATAAGAGGTGCAGGGATCCCTTGCCCAGCCACAATCTCTCCCACTTTTCTTTTCAGGGATTGTCTGCAACATGCCTTCACCAGAGACATTTGAGAACAGCCATCTTACTTCTGCCTCTGCCTCTTATCTGTCTATTCTTCCTTAAGATGCAAGAACTAACATCCCCCAGGGCCCAGGCCCTTCCCACCCTTGGGAAAACTGCTGCAGCTTGGCTTCCAAAACATGCTGATGTCCCTCAGAGAGGTGCAGGGCCCCTCCACTTGGGAAGGGGGACTAAGGGAGCCAAATGTAAGTTCCATCTTCCTGCTGGTAACTGACTGAGGAGTATGGCCCCATATACATCTTGTATCTGGGATCCAGGTCATTGGTGGTCCTCAGGGGGTACCAAGCTATGAAGGAGGACCTTGTGGACCATGATAAGAACTTCATTGACCAGAATGACTTCCTCTTGTATTCCAAATTCAACAAGGACAATGGTAAGCCTGTTCCTCCTCTCTACCTTCCCAGAAAACACTATCCTCATTATTGGTGCATTAAAGAAATAGTTCTATGGTGTCCCTCAGAGTCATTGACCCTGCTAGTGACATCAGACAACATGGAATCTGGAGTGTCTATGACTTGGGATAAGGTTGTCCAAGCTCTACCTTCCCCAAATACAACAACTATCTTAAATTGCACTTTGTTCCAATTCCCCTTTCCATTCTCATTCCAATCTTTATTTTAACATCGACCTCATGACAAACTTCCATCCCAACTGACAGGTCAGATTATCCAGAGCGGTTCTGATGGTATACCTGAACCTCATCTCAACCCCCATTATAAATTTCTGTAAGCTGGGGGCCCTGGGTGGTTCATTCAGTTAGCTGCCAACTCTTAATTTCAGCTCAGGTCGTGCTCTCACAGTTCATCAGTTCGAGCCCTGCATTGGGCTCTGTGCTGACTGGAGCCTGCTTGGATTCTCTCTCCCTCTCTCTCTGCCCCTCCTTACCTCTCTCTTTCTTTCTCAAAATAAATAAAGAAAGTTTAAAAAATAAATTTTGGGGAGCTCCTGGGTGATTCAGTTGGTTAAAGCATCTGAATTCGACTTACATCAAGATCTCACAGTTCATGGGTTTGAGTCACTCGGCAGGCTCTGTGCTGACAGCTCAGAGCCTGGAGCCTGCTTCAGATTCTGTGTCTCCCTCTCTCTCTGTACCTCCCTCACTCATGCTCAGTCTGTCTCTCTCTCAAAAATAAGGAAGCATTAAAAAAAATAAATTTCTGTAATCAATCCTATCCCAATCCTATTGGTCAAAATGAACGCATGATTCTCTCCCAACTTCTAGCTCCATCTCTTCTCCCAAATACTGTCCAATTTGGCCATTCTCCAATACATATTCTCCATATAAAGTCTATAAATCCAATCACCAAATCCAACACATCATGTAACAACCCAACCTGAGACCAAACCAAAATTCAGCTTCAACACTGATATACCAAACCCGTCCCTATACCCCAATCTCATGTGAAAAACTGAAACCTAACAGGGAGGATGAAATCAACCTGGCCTCAATAAAAATTCCAGCCCTGTCACTGATCAGGCTGGAATGAGGGACACAGGGAAAGTCAGCTGCAAATTTAGCAGAAAGCACTGTATTTTCAACATCATGCTGGAGTTGTAAAATATCACAAGGGCGTCCTCTTTTGAATGACTACTGATTTTCTTAAACTAAGGATCCCCCTGTACTATTCTAATCTCAAAAATGACAACACAGATTTTCTGACTATTCTATAGCTCAACCTGGATACAATATAAGGAGGAACAACCACACCAGGTCATAAACACAAAAAAGTGGGGGCCATCGGGAATCATTTGAAGACTGTTACTCATGAATCCTTCCCTTTTACGGCTGGGTAATATTCCATTGTATGTATTTACCACATTTTCTTTATCCATGCATCTGTCTATTAATTTAAGAGTAATTTGATTTCTCTCTTCAGTAGTTTGTAGCTTTCAGCATACAAGTTCTGTGCATGTGTTGTTAGATTTGTACATAAGTATTTCGTTTTTTTGGAGTGGCTATACATGGTATTGTGTTTTTAATTTTGGTTTCCTAGGATTCATTGCTAGTATACAGAAAACAACAACAGGGGCACCTGGGTGGCTTAGTCCGTAAGTGTCTGACTTTCGCTCAGGTCATGATGTCATGGTGTGTGAGTCTGAGCCCTAAGTTGGGCTCTGTGCTGACAACTAGGAGCCTGAAGCCTGTTTCAGATTCCGTCTTCTTCTCTCTCTGCCCCTCCGCCATTGTGTTCTCTCTCTCAAATATAAACACACATTAAAAAAATTATAAAAAGAAAAGAAAACAACAAGAGTAACAAAAGATTTTAGCATGTTTAGTGACAGTGAAAAATTCATTTATTAGGAGGGCTTTTGTTGTTGTTATAGATTCCTTGGGTATCAATTAAAATTTGTCACCTGTAGAATAGGCATAAACATTGTTCTCTATTACATAGGATTGTGGGCATTCAGTGAGGTGAACATGCTAACGCTTTTAACATGAGGTTGACTCAGAATATTTGCTCAATAAGAAATTTCCCTTCCTCTTATTCTTTTCTGAAGGAGCTATTTCTACCAAGGGGAACAGACAGAGCCCATCATTTCTCTTCCATCCATCAAGCCCCTGGCTAATTTCCTAAGTCACCTCCCTTCTATTAGCTCTTCCCTCCACTAACACCACCCCTCATGATATCCCCGCCTCTGCCCCTCCCACTTCCTTGCTCCTCCCCCAGCCCTGATCCAGAACAGCCCTTGCTCAGCGGGGCTGGAAGCTCATGGTGTAATTACGTGGGATGGTGGCTAAGCCCACAAGCTTGGGGGACACGTCAATGTCTTGGGGCAGCTGAGGGGACTTGAAGCGGAAGTTCTGCAAGATGGTGGTGAGGAAGAGAGAGAGCTCCATTCTAGCCAGGCCTTCTCCTAAACAGGACCGCTTTCCTGAGGAGACAGAATGGGGGGGATGGAGGTGAGGTTTGCTCTCACTGCTCCGTCCCCCATGACACACCCCAACTGCATTCTCCCAAGGGGCAGGGGCTGAAAGACTTCTCTAACCCAGAGACATCTCTACTCTGAGTGTCAGTTTCTCTTGTACACGGGAGAAGGTTGAGCTATCCCAAGCTGTGGCAATGGGAAACTTAGATGCCCCTTCCCTCCAAGCACACTCTCAGATATGGCTGCTGGGCTCTCATCTCCTCCTGAGGATTCTCAAGAATATAAATGACTTTGGACAAATATCTGACTCACTAAGGACTTTGATTTTCCCCATCTGTGAAATGGATACAATCATCCTTTTCTGTTGCCTGGGCACAGGTACTTGGTCATCATGGGGGTTGCAGCTGGTTGGTTCTAGACTAGGTTGTAGGAGGCACTTCCAAGCTGGAGACAGGCACCAGGCTACAGCTTAGAGAGGGCACATGGGATGAAGGAGGCCTTGTTGGTGGGAGCAGTGGCTCTGCAGCAAGCAGACAGGGGTCTCTTACCGATGGAAAAGGGCACGAAAGCATCACTCTTCTTAAACTGGCCCTTCTCATCCAGGAAGTGCTGGGGGTGGAAGTCTCAGGGGTGGGCAAAAAACTTGGGGTCTCTCAGCACGGAGCCCAGCATAGGGAACACTTCAGTGCCCTGGTGAGGAGGAAAGGGGGGTAGGATAAGGTGGAGTTAGGGCAGGGTGGGCTGAAAGCGCTTTGATGTTGGAGGGGCAATGGGGGTGCCCTAAGTGATGAGAAATGGGAGGCCAGAGAGTGTGAGTCCTCTGGGGACATGAGATTCAGGTTTGTGAGCCAGGAAGCTTGGCAGACATGGGGTTCATGTCTCCTGAGAAGGGAAATATGAGGAGCACAGGTTCCGTGTCTCTTAGGCCAGGAGGTGTGGGAGCCCCACAGTTCGTGCCTCCCAAGGCAGGAGGTTGAGAGGACATGGGGGTTCATGCTCCCTGGGACAGGGGTTTGAGAGACATCAGGTTTGTGTCTCTCTAGGCGGGATGTTTGGGGGACATGAGATTCGTGTCTTTAAGGGAGGAGATCTAGAAATGAAGTTCATGTCTCTTGAGAGAGGACGTTGAGGGCATGGGGTTCCTATTCCCCACAAAAGAGCTTTGGGGGACACATGGGATTCAGGAATCTCTGAGGGGAAGGTTGAAGGGACATGGTGGTTGGGAAGTGTCTGATTGAAGCAACAGGGCAGGGCTGGGAAGCCTCTAAGGGAACGGGGTGCTGGGTCACAGAGAGCAGGCTGGAGGTCCCCAAGGTGGGACTGGAAGGTACCTTGGGGAGGAGGAACTCTCGAAACTTGGTGTCCTTGGTAACTCTGCGGGCCAATCCCATGGGGATCATGTCTGCAAATCTTTGGATCTCATGGATCACCGCCTCTGTGTAGGGCATCTTGGCCCAGTCCTCAAATTTGGGCTGCCGGTTCTTGCCAATCACCCAGTCAATCTCTTCGTGGAGTTTGGCTGTGGGAGGAGAGGGAAGGTATTTAGGTATCTGGGGTCTCAGGGCAGTGAAGAGAGTCCAAGTGTGTACGTCCACAGATGTTGGCCACATGCGTTGTTGGTGCCGCATCCTGTTCACCTGGTCCTGCCAGAATCACAAGGGGGCGTAAGGGAGGAGTGTGGGGAACAGTTTGGAGAGCAGGCGGTGGATGTAAGTTTGACCTAGCGTGGGAGCTATTATCAATCAATTCAGGTATTTTCTTTTTTTTCTCTCCATTTTTTAATAGTTTATTGTCAAATTGGTATCCATATAACATCCAGTGCTTCTCCCCACAAGTGCCCCCCACGAAGACCATCACCCCCTCCCTTCCTCCCCCTCCCCTTTCAGTCCATGGTTCGTTTTCAGTATTCAGTAGTCTCCCTTGCTCTGTGTCCCTCACTCTCCCCACTCTCTTTTCCTCTTCCGCTCTCATGGTCCCCTGCCAGGTCTCTCCTGTTAGACCTATGAATGCAAACATATGGTATCTATCCTTTTCTGCCTGACTTAATTTGCTTAAAATGACACCTGTCATGCTAAGCGAAACAACTCAGGTATTTTCAACACTTAAACACCTAGTGAGACTCGGCTGTCTTCATGCTAATATCACCTAGTCTCTGGATATCAGGGTACATCTGAGGTTTCAGGGATCTGGGAGAGGTGGGGAAGTTGCAGTGGGCTCAGAGGAAGTTTGAGGGCCTGTGGCTGCCACCTCGTTGCCCCCACCCCCATCCTTACCCTCCACATCTGGGTGCTTCATGAGCAGCAGGAAGCCATACCGCAGGGTCGTGCTGACCGTCTCAGTGCCCGCAAAGAAGAGGTTCAGTGTGGTCAGCACCAGGTTCTTCAGGAAGAACTCTGTGTCGGGGTTGTTCTGCTCCTGCAGGGAGAGAGGGCTTCAGCCAAGCCCACTCCCCTCAGGGCTCTCAGGGCCCTTCTGGGGTCTTTCCCTTTGGATGCCCTTCTCTTGGATCCAGACCAGAGGTGGGGGGAGGGACTTGGTTCTCTCAGCTCTTTGTTCAGGTTGCTGGCTGTGCCCCAAATGCCCTTCCCACACTCTTTACCTGCCTGCCTATCTGTCCTTTACTCATCTGCCCTGCTGGAAATTTTTATGGTGGGAATGTTGAGAAGGAGAAGGATAGAGACAGTGAGGGCATGGTACAGAGTTGCTTGCTATTGTGGTAGGTGCACAGAGGTCCTGCCCACGGGCAGAGGGCGCAGCCATGGTTACTGTACTTAGGATTGTGAGGATGTTTTGGGGGAATGGTTGGAACGAGCCTCTGCTCTCCCACCCCAGCCTGGCTTCCCTCTGCCTGGCCCTGCCGCTCTCTGTCCTGGCTGCTGGGGTGTACCTCCTGCATGCGGATCAGGAAGGAGTCGATGAAGTCCCGCGGGGAGTTGGGATCTAGAGTGCGTTGGTTCTGCTCCACCTTCTTGGCTATGAAGTCCTCCAGACCCTGCATCTCCTTAAATGCCTGTTGCTGTGGGCCTGGCAGGTGTTTCATCACTGGATAAACCATCTCATAGAGCTGAGGATGGAGAGAGAAGAAAGGACAGGAAGGACGACTGTCAGCAGGCAGGTCTTAATGGGAGTGGGACCTTTCTTAGGGCAAGGAATACGCTGGATTAAAGGCACCTGTCCAGAGTTTAAGATTTATATGGGGCTGATGGGAGGAGATATCTAAGTTTTCACATGAGTTAAGTGTGAGAGCTCCTGTCCCACCGTGTTAGTGAGATGGTTTGGGAAACAACCAGATATTCAGGTGAGGTTGAATTGGGGAACTCCTGTCTAGGCGTTTACCTATTTATATCTGACAGATACGGGGCGGTACCTCTTTTGGTATCTAGGTATCAAGTAGGCTCAGTTGGAGACAAGTATCCAGATATTTAGAGGATATGGAATGGTGCCTTCTTTCCAAGTATTAAGGTATTAAAGAGTGGCAGGTGTGCACGTGTTGAGGTGGGGGGGATACCTCTTCATGTATTTCGAAGATTCACACAGGGCTGCAGGGGAGCACTTCTGTCAGTGTTTGGGTAGGCTGGGTTGGGGAACACTATGTGGGTGTTTGGGGAACCATTTATCCAGGTGTTACATGCTCACTGGCCTTGGTTATCCAGAGGTTCAGTTATTTCAGGAGCTCTGAAGGAGCACTATTTTAGGCAGCCCAGTAGGCTGTTTTCATCCACCTGTGTAAATATCAAATGATTCTGATGGGCTGGACTTTACAGCAGTAAGTGTTCATATATTCAGGCGGTGGCCTAGGGGAGGGGGTTGCTTGTACAGGTGTTAAGAGATTAAGATGGAAAGATGAAATATTTAACAGGGAGCTTGTTCTAGATATTAAGGTAGGTAGGGATGGGGGCACAAGAAGGAAGGCTGGGCTGATGACAGCTGTCACGTTTGCAGGCTGTTTTTGTATGTTTGGTTTGGTTTTTTGGTTCTTTGGTGGAGGGAGCATCTGTTGAGATACCCAGGTGCCCTTGGAAACTGGGTATTCTGGTGTAACTGTTCCGTTGTCTAAGAGTCTTGGACCCTATCTGGGAGAGGATGGGAGTTTGGGGGAGCTGTTTCCATGTGGGAAAACAATTGGAAGGGTTGTAGTAGGGTGTTGAAGAGCCACAGTGGGATGGGTTACCTGACCCACAGATGTAGATGAGAACTGGAAGCTTCCCTGCATCATACGAAGCAGTGAAAGGAACTCTTTGTCCTCATAGTCAAAGCGGTCCCCAAAGAAATGGAGCTGATGACATTGGACACTGTCCGGCTCAGGAAGAAGGTGGGATCGATGAAGGCACCTGGGAAATGGGATGGGGTTGAGGAGAAAGAGGAATCTGGGGGAGCATCCACTGGGGAGACTGACACCAGCCTGAAAGGTGGAGAAGGGGACCAGAGCGATGAGCCAAGCTCCCAGCCTAAGACCCCAGAGGCAGGAGCCTGGACGCCTTCCCCCAGTCCAGTCGGTCCCCTTCCAGGAGACTTCCGGATAGTGCACACGTCTGCATGGATGCCCCCCCTCCTTTTCCCTCACTCCCCCTAGCTCACCATGTGTGTCCCGGAGGGCCTCGATGAGGAAGCCCGCCTCCTCCTGGATGCGCTCCTCGATGCCGCGCTTGCCCACACCGAAGTCCCGCAGTGTGGTGATGGAGAAGCTCCTGAGCTGCTTGGCTCGCTCGCCATTGCTGAAAGCCACGCCTGGAGTAGGGGGTGGGGAGCACAGGGTTGGGAGAAGACCGGGAGGGGCGGGGACAGAGGTGGAGGCCTGTGATCAGACCTGAAGAATATAGCAGCAGGAGAAAATAGGAGAAGGAAGGGTGTAGGGGGAAGCGGTCAGCCGTGGGAGACAGAGAGTGATACAACTAAGAGTCAGAGAAATACTGGAGGAAACAGAGACCGAGTTGGAAGAAAAGATCAGAAGGAGAGATGCAAGTCAGATGCCCAGAGAAACAGAGATTTGGAAACACATAAAGACAGAAAAAGAGGTAGGGGAAGGCCAGAGGGAGGTGACAAGGAGTGGGGGTAGAATTTTGAGAGTTTTTCTCACAGTGAGGTTGGCACCAGTCAGGGCACGAGTGTTTACACAGGCTGTCAGGAGCCGGGCGGAGAGTATGGTGCACGGCAGGCAAAAGTACACTGAAAGAGGTCAAGAGATTGAATTTATTTGTCACCCTGGAACTCGGAGTAAAGCCAGCATCTCTCATCACATGCTTTCTTCCCCCAGAGGCAGGAGTGTGCCACGCCAGGGAGCGGGAGCCCTGGTGCCAGCTTCCGCAGAGAGGTAGGGATGCACCCAGGAAAGTCCCTTCCCCTCACTGGGACTCAGTTTCCCTTTCAGCAGTCAAGAGCACAATTAAGGAATGGATTGGAATCCCCTGTCGCTTCTTTGTTGTGGGACTTAGAACAGGTCACCTCCCCTCTCTGAGTCTCATGGGGCTAATTACAGGACCCACCCCATAGCCATTTTCGGAAGTGTCACGGGTCAATGCGTGTGACATGCACGGCAGGAAGTGCCAACACATGGTAGTGGTTCCTATGTATACGTGTGTCCGTCTGGACATGTGCTTCTGGTGTCTCCCCGTCTCTGTGTGGATGTAGGTTTCAGCATGTCCGTGATGATACATGCATCTGTGCACACGCCTGTGTTTGTGGAGTGTGTGTTTGCACATAGGTGGATATCCACACCTGTTTCTGTCCAGACACGCACATCCGTGTGAATCCGTGGCAGGGTCTGTGTGGATCAGTGTGCCTGAATCCCCAGCCTCTGTCTGTCCAGAGGTAACTCTGTACATGCTTTGGGGTATGCCTGTTGGGGGATGTCTACACATGTGTGTGCACCCTAGTGTCTGACTGTGTGTTACTGTGTGTGCACACCTACTACTGGTGACCGTGTGGGTGGACGTGTGTGCGTCCTGGCACAGCGTGGAGGCACGTGGGCCGCGATGGGT
>PISW01013780.1:0-24434 GCA_004023785.1 Mungos mungo
TTCTTGATCCATTCATCAGTTGATGGACATTTAGGTTCTTTCCATGATTTGGCTATTGTAGAAAGTGCCGCTATGAACATTGGGGTACATGTGCTCCTATTCCTCAGCACTTCTTTATCCCTTGGGTAAATCCCTAGCAGTGCTATTGCTGGGTCATAGGGGAATTCTATGGATAGTTTTTTGAGGAACCTCCACACTGACTGTCCAATTTAGGCTCAAGTCATGATCCTACGGTTCATGGGTACGAGTCCCACATGGGACTCTGTGCTGACAGCTCAGAGCCTGGAACCTGCTTCAGATTCTGTGTCTCCTTCTCTCTTCTCTCTGCCCCTCTGCCACCTCAGGCTCCAGGCTCACTCGCTTGCACTTGCTCTCTCTCTCTCACACACACACAAACACACAAATAAATAAATGTTAAAAAAATTTTAAGTAGATCAGGGTGCCAAATCAAATGTAGATGCCCTGTCATTTTTATTTTATGTATTAATAGTCCCATAGCTTAGGACTTGTATTTAGTTAGTACTTTAGGGTAAATAGAAAGTTAAATTATTGTTCTCCAGAACGCCATTATAGAATGGATTTTAAATAAAGTAAGATCTTGAGTATTATTATTGAGAATAAAAATCACTTACCTTGAAATTTTCTGTGATCAGAGTAAAAAGCTTAGTTGAATTCCCCACAACACAAGCAGTATTTGACATTATTATTTCCAAAGGCGATAAAATTTTGAGCTTAGTGATCACCTAAAATCATTTGAATAAATAATTTCTTAAATGTAAGCTTGGGATTCTATACAGCCAAACAAGTGACATATTTTTCTAAGAGATAAGTATTTAAAATTAATTCACAGTTACACAAAATTACAATTGTCCTAATTATATATTTCAGTTAAAATATATATCCAATAGTGATATATTAAACATAGTCTATACAACTATAAACATAAAATACCATAAACAGGCTATAATATAAATTAATAAATATAAATTAAATCACAATATTAAATCACAGCTATAGATTAAATCACAATAATTTGTAACAGCTCTCAGCTAAAACATTAATGAACTTATCAAATATGTATTCCTAAGAGGCCTTAAAATAAATTTTTCTGCTCAGTATTTTATCTCCATAAAAAACATACACACATTCAATAGTGTAACTATGGTGATTTAATCAATATGGTCACACTGGTACAGCTTAGAAGTTGAGCAGTATAAAAACACCAATGAGAAACACCTGTGTTACAACTCATTCTTTCCACAATACAGTTACATTTCTTAGAGCTATTCTACACACAGAAATTCTTAATTAATCTGCCAAACATTCCTGTTTTTAAAACAGCCTTTTTTCCCATTTTTTTATTGCATAAAAATGTTAAATACCCAGAGATAAAGTCAGCATGCAGTACTAGAATCATGTAGGCTTTTAGGTATATTAAAACATTAATTACTCACAAGAAAAGGAAACCTATGTATTGGGAAACCATAAAGAGGAATTAGGGAAAGGAAAACAGCAGAATAAAATGCTAAAAATAACATAGCATATGTATTTTTAATAATAGTAATTGGGTCAAATAACTTTTAGAATATAGAGATTAGAAGCAGATTACTTCTACCTGGTTGAGGGACAAAAATTCCCATGACAACAGGCCAGTGGCCCAAATTAATGACAAGTGATAGGATGTGAAGGCAAGAAGAAGTTAAATTATGACTGACCTATAAAAGCAGTTTTCCTGAACACTGGAAAATAAAATTCAAATACTATTCAGTGGAAACAACTCTTTGGAAATGGCATTATTAATATATAGTCTTGGGAATGAGACCAGGAATTATTCATTTGAAGATGTTAATTTTAGAAACTAACAGTAATTTGAAATGTTTAAGTAAAAGCACAGCACATTATGTTTTAGGACAAAATACATTCAAAAAATTAAAATCAGATATAAAACAATTTTAATTCAGAGTAACCTACATTAGTACATTGTGAATTACCTTTATTCCACGAAAAAGTAAACTAAATAGGAAAGTAATGACTTGAAAATCTGCATATACTGACTATGTCAACCATTTTCTAAGAGTCTTACTAATACCTACCTTCGCATATGTTGTGTTGTCTGCAAATTGAGATAATATAATTTGCGGGCTTTTTAAATCGATACTTGCCATTCCTATTTCGCCTCTGGCAAGTCCTCTCCCTTCTACAACAGCTACAATAACTGATGGGGAATGTATTGATGCTGCAGATGAGGAGGTAGCTGCTAAAAATTTTGTAAAAAAAAAAAAGTACAAACGTTAATAGTAGTACGTTCTCATTCTTTCCTTATAAGATCTCAAAGCACCAAGTGCAGGACACAGCTATTAATATCCAGGAAAATAACTTTTTGTCCTCATCAAAAAACAAGCTTTCATATCCAGACCAAATAAAAATGTTAATTCTCAAAGTATTTTTCCAAAACTTCAAATTAGATATAAATTATATACTGTCTTATATCACATTTATTAGAATGCAGTTATGAAGGAACACTATATTTGGGATCAGAAAATCTAGGTCATTTATCCATTATCTAAAAGCTATATGAATTTGAGCAAATTACTTCATAATACATAATCGAAAATTACAAGGTATAATATAATAATTGCCCTGCCCAACTTAAGAACTGGCTGAAAGAATCAAATGGGATTACATATATGAATGAGTTTCATAAAAAATATTATACAACTATAAACTCCAATTATATGTGTTGTGTATTATATGTGTAATGTTGGATACTTTAATGTGTCAAGAATGTTCTAAATTCTTTATCTGGATTGATTTAGTTGTCACAATTCTATCAAATAGATACCATTATTTACTCCATTTACTTATAAAGAAACTGACACATGGGTGGAACTAGTGGAGTCAGAACTAGTACACAGGCAGCCTGGCTCCAGATCTGATGCTCCTAAGCTTCACATATATTACAGATTTTGAAATCTATGCCTTCTAAACAATGAATATTTAGGTAAGTTGTTTAACCTTAATAAAGCTACCATTTCTTCATCTGTACACCAGAAATATTAAACCTTTTTCCACAAAGTTGTTATAAGAATTAAATGCAATAGCATAGAATGGGTTTTGTGTAAGTTATATGAAATTATTTAAATATGGGACATTATCCATGGATAAAAAAAACTCTAAAATTTTATTGTCAAAAAGCAAATTTACCTTTGTTCCCTTGTCAATCTTTCAATAGACGCTCTCTCCCCTCTTTTCCCTTCCTGACCTAGATTCCTTTTTTCTACTCTTCTATTACAATGTCTACAAAATTATCCACTTAGTCATTAGTTAACTTAAAAGTTCATTCAAAAATTTACTGTCTCGATCTCAGAATTCTCTTTCATCTGAAAGCTACATTATACATTATGACCAAGTTTATATTAGATCTATGAAGTCATTTTAAGCTCTGCAATAAAATATGACCTTCCTATTTTTAATTGAAAAATAAACACCAACTTCCAGTGGAAATTCAGTAGACTCAGAAGATATCTTCTTTAAACTTCTAAAAGAATGCTTACGCTGTCATCTCTCTTTTGTAAGTAATAATATAATTAGCATTCTAGTGCCTTATAAGTCAATTCCTGGAATAAAGGAAAACCACCATTTGTTAAGGATCTCATATATATTGCCAAATTTCTTGCAGAATTATACTGATTTTTTAAAATTTATTTAAGTAATCTCTACACTTAATGTGGGGCTCAAACCCACAACCCGGAAATCAAGAACAACATGCTCTACTGACCAAGTCAGTCAGGCACCCCTGTATTGATTTTTTTCTCCCAATTTTTAATTCCATCAGTAGTACTTGAGATAAACCAATTTTACTGTATATTTACCATTATTAACTTCTGAAATGTAGTAGTAGTAGTAGTAGTAGTAGTAGTAGTAGTAGTAGGTAATTTAACGGACTGGTACTTAAATTTGTATCTGAAAATGTCAAAATTGAACATAACTTAATATATCCATTTGTTTTCTATATTTTTAAAGAAATTCTTTTTCTTAATTCTGAGGTTTCTTTCCTCTTTTAGAATATTTTTAAATTCTTTTTAATGTTTATTCATTTTTGAGAGAGAGAGACTGAGACAGAGACAGAGCACTAGCAGGGGAGGGGTAGAGAGAGAGGAAGACAAAGAATCCAAAGCTGGCTCCAGGCTCCGAGCTGCTGGCACAGAGCCCAATATGGAGCTTGAATGCATGAACCATGAGATCATGACCTGTGCCAAAGTTAGATGCTTAACCAGCTGAGTCACCCAGGCTCCCCTCTATATTTTCTTTTGAGATATTTATGTCTTTATACAGGTTTTACTAAACTTTAATGTTTTTATCTGTTTATGAAAATTTTATAAATCAATTACAATGATTGATAGTTGCTACCAAGCTTGATTTGGTATCTCAAAGATTTCTGCTTTTGTGTAGACAATCTTTTCCTTATTTTCTCCATTGCTTTTTTGCTATGAAACTCCTCTTTCACTGAGACAGTTGATATGCATTACTCTTTCGTTCAAGTTTTTTTTAGTTATTTTGTTCACTTTGATCTTTCATATAAGCAGAACTTTGAGGAGTACATTTGGTTGTCTACCATGTCTGGAATGAGATAGTACAATACCAGACGTACAGATTTGGACTCATTCATAAGCATTTGGTAATGATGTAGTCAGGGACTCGAAAGAAACAAGATTGGAAGAAACAAGGAAAGCTGGGGAAAATGTATGCAGTTGGACCTCTTTGAATGGGCATAAACTTTGAAAATATTTGCATCTCATGTAAATGAATGCCCACTAAAGGGGCATCTACTACAGAGGAGACTCTTAATTATCAGGTAGACAAAATGATTAACTATGTGGACTTCAATTAGCCTCTTTTCCCAGCCACCCCAGTGCTTTTTTAATAGACTTATGAACAAAGCAGTCATGGTGTCAAAGATATGCATGGGATCAACATCATGAACATCCTCTTAATAAGAATGACCTGGTCAACCACACTGTGAGTATCTAATCTGCCAAGAGCAAAGATAAACATTAAATGCCCTATTAGCACCACTCCCCAGGGGGGCAGTGGACTAGCTCTTTCCTAGCCAACCTGTATCCTCTGCTATTCAGTAGGTTCAATGTCACCTTCTCCAAGGAGATCTATACCCCAGATTTGGAGATGGCTCCTGGAAAGGGGCCATTTCCAAGTATGACCTCTTGGGCTCCTCTCAGCCCTAGGGCACCTAACAGAGTTTTCTTATATCCTATAGTGACCCTTTTATTATAATTTTATAATTTTTATATTAAATGTCCCTTGTTTAAAGCGCTGTATGGTTCTATCTTCAGACTGGATCCAGACTGCTATAGTCTTTGCTTTCATAGTGCTTGAGAGAAAAAGGACAATTAAAATACCAATATTATTAGTAAAATGCAAAGTGAAATGGGAGCACATAGCAAGGAGACTCAAGCTAATTTTACAGTATCACAGAAAGCTTTCTGAAAGGAATAACATCTAGGCTTAGACTTGAGGAATAAAATAAGAGTTAACTATATGAAGAAGGGAAGAAAGAGTTTCTAAGCATAGGAAATACCATGTAAAAGGCCTTAGGTTAAAAGTTTGGAAGTAAAAGATATATACATATTTTTTTTAAGTTTGTTTATTTTGAGAGAAACAGAGCACATGTGGGGGAGGGGAAGGGCCAGAATGAGAAGGAGAGAGAGAGAGAGAGAGAGAGGGAGAATACCAGGCTCCACACCATCAGCACTGAGCCCAATTCGGGAACATGAGGCAAAGTAGGACACTTAACCTACTAAGAAACCCAGGCGCCCCTCTCTGTTCTTCCTCTGCTTGTATGCATGTATGCATGCACTCTTTCTCTCTCAAAATAAATTTTTAAAAATAATGAAAAAGCTTCAAAATATGCAAAACAAAATATTAACAGAACTACTAGAGAAATATACAAGTCCACAATCATAATGGGAGATTTTAACATACCTCTACAAAAATCTTCAGTGATACAGACATAACAACACAATTAAAGAAATGACCTAACAGGGGCACCTAGCTAGCTCAGTCAGTAGAGCATGTGACTCTTAACCTCAGGGTCATGAGTTCAAGCCCCACATTGGGCACAGAGCTTAAAAAAAAAAAAATGACCTAATAGACATATATAAACTATACACATTTACAACTGTAAAAGTATTCTTCACAAGTTGAGACTGAACATTTACTTAAAAATGTATAAAGTTAAGAACTTCTGTTCATCAAAGAACATCATAATAAAAGGAAGAAAGAAGTCACAAACCTAAGGAAGATATACACAATAAATGTGCTCATAAAAAAGAATATGTACTCTGAATATGTATTCAGAATATATAAGGAATTTCTATAAATCTAGAAGAATAAACATAAGTAAAAATGGGGAAAACAAATAAACAGTCATTTCACGAAAAAAATGAAAGCTATGTGTTCAAAAACCACACAAAAGGTAATCAGCCTCGGGTGCCTGGGTGGCTCAGTCAGTTAAGTGTACAACTCTTGATTTCAGCTCAGATCATGATCTGAGCCCTGCACAGGACACTAGCCTGCTTGGGATTCTCACCCTCTCTGCCCCTTTAGCACACATGTGCTGTCTCTCTCAAAATAAATAAATAAACTTAAAAAAAAAAAGGTTATCAGCTTCATTAATAACCAGGTCTGCAAATTCAGAGCACAGTTAGGTAGTATCTTACAACTGCTAGGCTGGTAAATATTAAGAAGACTGACAATATCAAATGTTGGAGAGGACGTAAATCAACAAGAACTCTCAAACGTTGCTCGTAATCGTGTACACTGATAGAAGTACCTAGAAAAACAATTTGTCATCATCTTGTAAATGTATACATTCACAAATACTATACCCACACAATTCCACTGCATGTACCTTAAAGAATGCTTATACCTGAAGACTTATTTCATCCATTATCCTCTCAAGAGTAGTAGATTTAGGTAAAAACTAAAATTTAAGTATAAAAAACCCATAGGATAGTACTAGCAGGACCAATTTCTAGATTTAAATAAACATCATGTATAAGAGTTTTCTCTTTCATTTACTTTGTCAGAATAGTTAAAATAATGCAGACCTGCATATAGTAACAAATAATATCAGAAACTATATAGCATTAACTTAATCTCAAATTATGGCATAGGTATATTGATGTCCTTTTTTGTCAGTTGTCCATTATCAGTTACAAATAATCTCAAATGAATTTAACCACCCTAATTTATAATTTACAAACCTAACAAGTTTCAAAAGGTCATCTACGTCAACATTCCATTCATTTTACCTGAATATCCCATCTGTGGTGTCCAACTTTTATAACCTGATCTCTGAGGATTTCCAGCAGACAATGGAGTTTTTAGTATACGAGGGTAATTACTATCTCGTGCAGAAGATGAGCTTGTACTAAAAGTAAAATTTGATGCAAATACGTTTTCTGCATTAGATCTTTTGTTTCCAAAATATGAACCTAAATTTGAAAAATGAAATATCAGTTTTTAAAGATTCAGAATTATACAATGTTTTAATCACTATAACTTATATCATGCTAACTTTCTATAAAACTTTATCAGATAATGACTTTTAAAAATATAGTCAATTACAACAAACTTAATGGCATTATTGATAAATAATCTGGTACCAAAATATAAGGAAAAGTGCTTGCTAATATGCTTCTACAAGCTGACAATATTCTTGATAAAATCACAAACTACCTTCTAATCTTCAAATATACCAGATGTTTACTTTGTATAGCAATTATGAGACTTCTTTTCCTGGATTGATTTAACTTCATTGAAATTCTCTCCTCCCATGCAAACAGTATAAGAGTTTCAACAACTTTTTAAATGTTTATTTATTATTTTGAAACAGAGAGACAGAGAGAGATTCCCAAGAAGGCTTGGCACTAGCAGCACAGACCCCAACATAGGGTTCAATCTCAAGAACCCGGAGATCACGATCTGAGTTGAAATCAAGAGTTGGATGTTTAACCAACTGAGCCACCCAGGTACCCCAACAGTTTTAAATTCATTTGGATTCATTTCCCTGTTTAGAAACTTTCCTATTGATATATTACCTATTTTATAGTATTGTCATAAAATTAGAAAGAATGCACATAAACAGCCTGGCTGAGTGTCTTGGCACAGAGAAGTTCTTAAATGTATATATTGGGGCTCTTTTCTCCTGTTGTTCTCCACTTCCTTTTTAAAAAACTTTTTAAATATAATTTGTTGTCAAGTTGGCTTACATACAACATCCAGTGTTCATCCCATTAAGTGCCCTCCTCAATGCCCTTCACCCGTTTTCCCTCTCCCCCACCCACTCGTCCACCCTCAGTTCGTTCTCTATATTTAAGAGTCTCCTGTGGTTTGCCTCCCTCCCTCCCTCTGTTTGTAACTATTCCTCTCCACTTCCATGACAACTGATTCTCCTTAAACCACTTGTTTTTAGTTTCCTTTGCCAGAATCCTTTTCCTCTGCCTCTAAACTGCTGGCTTCCCAAGGTTCCACACTTTTTCATCTTCACCCACAAACTAGCATTATACATATTCTCTAGGCATCTCATCTATTATCATGGTTTCTATTAATATCTATTTCTAGTTATCTATAACCCTTGACCCTCATATACAGCCCTAACTCCTCTCTTACACTGTAAACCACAGTTTGGCAAACTAATAAAGATCCAGAGGGTAAATATTTTAGGCTTTGTGAGCCATTCTGTCTATCATAATTACTCAACTCAGACAACATATTGAGAAAGGAGCCATAGACAATAGTAAATGAATAAGCATGGCTATGTTTTAATAAAACTTTATTTCCAGACACTGAAATCTGAATTTCACATAATTTTCACATATCACAAAATAATACCCTTCTTTTACTTTTTCAACCCTTTAAAAATGTAAAAACCATTCTTAGGTCTATACCTGCACTGTTCAATACAGTAGCTCCTGACCACATGTGACTATTTAAATAAAACCAAAAATAACTAAAATTAATAGTTCTCCTCCTTAGTCGCATTAGCCACATAAATGTTCAAAAGCTACATAAGGCTACTGGCTATCATATTAGACAGCACAGATATAAAATATTTCTGTCACCACAAAAAGTTCTATCAGTGTGGCCCTCAGTCCCTTTTGGATATAAACTTTTAGATATTTTTCCAGAACTTTCAAATGTCCAAAAATAAACTCATTATCTTTCCCTCAAAACGTATTCTTTATTTCGAGTTTACTCAACTGTAACATCCTGTACCCTGTCAGAATCATTCTTAATTTTTCTTTCATCAACCCTAACACAAAATCCATAAGTCTTGTAAATCTTTTTTTTAAACCACTAAAATTTCTCTCCATCTCCACTCCTACTAGCCCATTTTAAGCCCATATCCTCTGCAGGCCCTCTGCAAGTCTCTTTTAATCGTTCCTCTTGCCTCCAGTATTATGCCTCTCTAATCCATTCTTCACATCACCAGTGATCTGTCCAAAACAGAAATCTCACCATTTAGCTCCTTTCTTGCAATTCTGCAGTGTCTCCCCGTACCCACCATAGGATAAGACCTATGTATGGGTGCCAGAAGGAATCGGATGATACATTCAAACTAGGATACTTTGAGAAAATTGATAAAATATTTGCAAAAATGTAGACAGGGTGTAAGGATATCATGATCATAGAGAAGTGTATATAGATAGAACCAGGACAAAGTGTTCTACTACCTAGACTTAAAGGAACTCAGGTTACCAGGAACTGGAGACAAGAGAGCTGTTTTTTGTTCTCAGGTTACTTTTCGACTTTAAGACCTTTCTTGAAACTTGTTTGGTTGCCCTCCAATTTCTTAAACCTCTCTTTTGCTGTATCTTCTTTATTGGCCTCAAATATACTGGCAACTTTCAAATCTGAATCTCTCCTAGGTCTCTCTTCTTAGTGCTAGATCCATATATTCAATTGCCTTAGCGTGAATATATGCATATCCTAGAGGTTCTTCACATTCAACATGTCCCTTACAGAACTCATTTTCCCTCTAAAGGTTGCTTCTCCTACAAACCTCATTTTATCACTACCATTTATCCAGTCACCAAAGCCAGAACTTGATTCAATAATTCAGACATAAAATAATGAGGGCCTGTAGTGGCACAGAGATAGATAGACAGGAAAAGAATTATTTAAAAGACAAAAACAGGACTTGTTAACTGTTTGGATGTTCAAAGTGAGGGGACTGTTGGAAGTCTTACAGGATTGAGATAAATAAAAGAAGCAAGTCAAGGAACTGCAGAGAGATGAATTCAATTAGTCACACGGGGAGTCTGAGGTGTCCACTGGTCTCCAACTAGAAACTTGAGAAGAAATCTGAAATAGGAACCTGCAGCATGGTTGAGATCTGAGCGGTGCTGATAATGCCATCCAAGAAGTGGCCTAGGGAAAGAATAAACTTCTAAAGACAAACCATGATTTGGGAACTGATAAAGGTGAGCAAGGCAGTTCTCTGGGAGGTAGCAGAAAAACAGTAAGAGTAGAATTAGGGAAGCCAAATTGGGGGTTCAAGAGAAGACTGGTCAAGAACACTGAACACCGACGAACTAAAAAGTGACCACTGGATTTGGCATTTGTTACCTTATCTTTGTGCTGCAATAGCTAAAAACAGTGATGGTTTTTCCATGAAGGGAGAGGTGTCCGAATATAAATACGTCGAACTCATATTGAAGAACATACATTTTTTAAAATATGTAAACATACTTTTCAACTGAATTATATTTAATGCTAAATTTAACCTATTTTCAGGGCACCTAGGTGGCTCAGTTGGTTAAGCCTCCAACTTCAGCTCAGGTCATGGTCTCACAGGTCGTGGGTTCGAGCCCGTTATGGGGCTCTGCGCTGACAGCTGAGCGTGGAGCCCGCTTGGGGTTCTGTCTCCCTCTCTCTGCCCCTCCCCTGCTTGTGCTAGCTCACTCTCGCTCTCTCTCGCTCCCTCAAAATTAAACATTTAAAAAAATTAATCTACTTTCACCCTATCCTAGTTTAGGAGCCAAGAGGTTTAGCATTCCTATCACCAAACTGCTGCACATATTCTATCATGTGTCATATCCTTTGGGCGGCAGCGGTTTACACCGGATGTTACTTCACTTCCTCAGAAATGAGCCGTTTACCATCGCGGCCTTGTAATAAAACCAATTTGACCAGTTCAGCCTTTCAGTCACTCAAATTCCTGGAGCACCCCATTCTCATCCTCCAACCAAATCCCAACTGAAATTTCTGTGGTAACCACCCACCCCCGCCCCCTGGACCCCCAGGAGCTGCGGGCCTCTGGGTGACCAGTGAACCCACCCGACCACTCCTTGCCTTGTGCTGGCGGGGCGCGGGGCGGGTGGTCAGGGAGACTGGTGCTGCTGCTCCGGTCGCCAGCGGCTCCAGACGTGCCTGGAGGGGTGGACGCAGATGCCAGCGCCGAAGGGCGGCTCTGAGGAGTCTCCTGGAGTCCAAAATTATAGCGAGGACCCAGAACGCTAGCCCTTCCCAGTGTGGGGGTAGCCGCAGGGGCAGAAGACGAGGTTGACAACACCTGGGGCCTCAGCATTCTCACAAATCTTCCCAGACAGAAGTTTGGGATTTCTGAGCAGCCCGTCAGCGCTCCGAGGCACAGAAGCGTCAGAAAAAGACCGGAGTTCCGTGCGTCTGCGCAGAGCCCCAGCGCGCAGGCGCAGCGAGCTCCAGCTTTCCCATCCACACCCGGATTCTACTCCCACCGGTGCCCGGTGCCTTCCCCTCCCGCAGGATTTGGCTTCGAGCTTGTCAGGCACTGCTCTCCTCGATCTGCAGAGATCAGCCGAATGTAATGGTTCAGAGCCCATCGATGACCATCCAATTTGGTAGCCCCAGTATTCTCCACAGCACTATTTCACTAAAGGCTTTTGGTGCTTTTTAACATTTCCCACATACCCTCAAATACACTTTAGTTAATTCTAAATTTGCAAACTGTCCACCACTGGACACTCAACGCCTGATGGTGGGCACAAATTCAGCGTCCAGTCCATCTAACATTGCTTCTATAGCAAAACACAGAAAAGAGCTATGAACCTCCTACAGCTTAATCCATAAGGCTTTTATCACAAGATGGCCCCTCACCCACTAAGCACAGCATTATATAAACAGTGCCCTAAGAGCCAGGTCAAGAATGTATGAGATATCTCTGACAGTTAATTTCTCATGCTGTAGGTATGAAATTAGTTAAGAACAGACTCTAGCTTTGCAACAAATGACTTTCAGGGCGATTTACTTTTCTTGAATATAGAAATAGTAGTACTGCAACTTCATAGAGAAGGTAGGATTGAGAAAAATACTCTGGATACTACTAGAACAGTCATTTAAAAACATTACTGAACAGGGGCACCTGGGTAGCTCAGTCGGTTAAGCATCTGACTTCAGCTCAAGTCATGATCTGATGGTTTGTGGGTTCAACCCCAGACTTGTGACATCACTGTGTTGTACACCTGAAACTAATACAACATTGTGTGTCAACTATGTAATAAAGAACTACTGATTTCATGCAGTTGCTGCTAGCTCAATAAATCAGGCTTACAGCCTAGTTCACCCACATGCAATGACTTGAGTCCTCAAAATTCCTTTCTTCCAGTGATATCACTTAAATAAGATTATATTCTATATGATTTCAAACTTTCAAGATCAAAATAGATGCAATTCACCCTAAATTCTTCGAATTAATTGTCAAAATCACTTCAACAATCTCATGTTAGGCACCTTTTTCTCATCAAGATGTTAAAATGGACACTGGTGAATGAGGTCTAAGTAAACCATCATTATTCACTACCTCCAATGTGGAGCTTGAACTCACCACCTCAGGAGTGACATGCTCCAACTGACTGGGCCAGCTAGGATCCCCACTAATCATTATTCTTAAAAGGACTATTAATACAGAATATTGCCAACATACTTGAGAAAATTTCTACTTCCATACTTTATTTTCACCAAGAATGTAAAACTCTCATAGAATATTCATTGGTCTTGCTTATATCTTTCTGAAAATACAGATTCAAAAAATATTGCGTCAACTATCAACTTCCATTTCCTTGATGGCCAACAATTTCTTGTAAAGTAGCTAGCACTGACAAAATGTTGAGAGTAAAGTATACCCAGATGACAATCCTACTCTAAAATGAAATGCACCATTTATCTAAATTAGTGACCAATTCAGTGTAGCCATAAACTTACGAAACAGTTCCAAATGCCAAAAGCCATTTATTCTTGTGCAACTTTTAATTCATACATGGGTTTATCAATTTTTATCAATTAACATTCTCATTGACATAGATCAATTTACATTAGGCATTATTATATAATGTGAAAGAAGAGCATGGGAAAATCAAGTAGAACACAAGACTTCTTTAAATGGTTCTTTAAATTGAGCTTGCTGTTAAGGAAACATACAAATAAATACATTGAAGCAGAAAGAAATTACTGTACTCAGAATAACAGCATTGCAGAAGGTAATCTAAAGCTGAAGATAAAGATCTTTATTTTACATTATGTATAAGTACATAATTTATTAAAATTAATACAATTCATATACAAAATAGTAACACAGTAGTCATTTTTAAGTTTGATAAGCACTTTACAGAAATGTTAAGATGGCAAAACTATACTAAGCAATGTCTCACATTTCCATCAAAGTCTAGCTCACTAGTTCAGGCTGAACATTCATTCTCCGAAGTACTTCTTCAGGCATGCAAAAAACAGGACTAACAGGTTTAATCTGTTCTTCTCCCAAAAGTGACAATCCAGCAATTCCAAATAAAGTATGAAAAGGATCTACCTATTTAAAAAATAAGAATTATAGAGTATTAAAAAATGAAAATGTCTAAAACTCTACTTCTAAACAAGTTATACTGGATCCCACTGTATAAATGCTTAAGGTCTTCTAAAATAAAAGTGATGGGGGCACCTGGCTGGCTCAGTCGTTAAGCGTCCAGCTTTGGCTCAGGTCATGATCTCACAGCTCATGAGTTCGAACCCTTGTGGGGCTCTGTGCTAACAGCTCAGAGCCTGGAGCCTGTTTGGGATTCTGTGTGTCCCCTCTCTCATGCTCTCTCTCAAAAGTAAATATCAAAAAAAAACCAACAAACAACAAACCAAAAAAAACCCCCCAAAAATATATATGTATAATAAAAATCATGACTTCAAATTCTGGTCTTAACACAGGACCTTTACCCTACACTAATTTTTTGACAATTAAATGATGAGAAATTTCTGTAACCATGTTTTATATCCATCTTTTCTCAAACATTACCAGAAAATGTTGAGTATTATCCTATTTCTATGTCTGGAAATGCCTGGAAACATAAAAGTAACTCAAGCAACACTGAAAATGTAACAACACGAAGATGTCAGAAATATACTTGCCATATCTCCTGGTCTATCTGCAAATCCTCCTGTTTCTTCATCTTGACATGCTAAAATGAAACTTCGTAGTTTCTCTCTATCAATCCAATGAAGCCTTCCAATTATCTTTAGGGAAGCCAACACCCACCACGAATAGCATACATCTGGTAACTAGGAGGGGGGAAAAAAAGCCACAGAGAATAGCTACAATTTTATTCTCTAGTCCAAACATGGGGTGGGGGAGGTTAAGGGATATACTGACTATCTTTAGAATTAAAGATAATCACTGGGAAAACCCCAAACCTTTCAATCCACAGATACCCATGCTAAATGTTTCAGAGCTTTGGTACTCAGTGACAACTATACCTGTACCTCTATTTTATCTGCAAAGAACGCCCCTTATGGTAATGTTTGGTTTCCCTAGGTAGAGCATTTTCAACAAGTGTTTTCCAGGTGAATAAAGACCTGCTTAAAAATAACCTAAAGCCCAGCTCCTCAAAATATGGGTCACATGGTTTACAAAATGCAGACAGAACATCTCACCTTCGAATGAACACTCATTTCAACATAATCAGAGAGTGATTCATAGGTCTATTAAAAGCTCTTCTATACTTTAAATATGAATTCCTGGCAGTGCCCACCCTGACCCATTTTCTAATTGTCCGAGAATGTCCAGGTTTTTCACTGGACCTTAACTAGCTAGAAACCACCTGTGGGTACTTCTCTACCCCTTATCTTATTCATAAATATTGAGCAAGCAAAGCTAAACAAAAATACAGTAATCTAGACAAAAGCACCACCATGCCCTATTATTTTTGGTCAAGGATCCAGCAAGTTACAGACCTTAAGTCATTATCTAGACTACAATGTTTGTTTTTATGTTTTTAAGCTTTGCTGTTAGCAGAGCCCAACATGGGGCTTGAACCCATGAACTGTGAGATCCAACTGAGCTGAAGTTGGATGCTCAACTGACTGAGCCACACAGGCACCCCAAAAGATTTTATATGCAGAAGTGGTTTTTAAAATACAGTCTTAAAATCTGCTCTGCAGGGTAATTAGTAGTTGCAACAAGACTGTTATGTCCTACAGAGCTAAAAACATTTACTATCTGGCCCTTACAGACCTAATTTAGAGAATAATGTGTGATAACTAGAGAAACGCAAACGACAAAGGAAAACTTGATTCCCTTTCCTCGTAAAAATTTTGTAGCATAATTTTTAAAAGTCACTGATTTGCTAAGTTATTTGTCCTTTCACACACATTAAGTAGATATGGAGTGGAGGCACCTGGGTGGCTCAGTTCAGTGTCCTACTTAAGCTCAGGTCATCATCTCAGAGTTCAAGCTCATGTTGGGCTCTGTGCTGACAGCTCAGAGCCTGGAGCCTGCTTAGCAGTCTGTGTTTCCCTCTGTCTCTGCACCCCCTCCCCACTATTTCTCTCTCAAAAATAAGCATAAGAATATTTTAAAGAACAGCCCTCTTTGGGTCCCAAATATAAACAATCTTTTAATGCATGACTGATTTTCCCTGGTATAGGTCTAGAACTAAAAGTTTAAGTAAATAGCTTCATTTCAATCCCTGGAATATACAAGGCCACAGGACAGGGAAAAAGACCCTTTCAGATATCATATACTATGTCTGAATACAAATGCATTTTAAATCTAAGAGTATTCACCTTTTTGTCTTCCCTCATCAGATAATTCCAGATTTTACTTCAGCATAAGAAAGACCAGAAGAAATGGCTTCAGAGATAGCGTACACATCTTTTCTTCAAGAGTCTTTTAAATGAATACCATAATTAAAAAGTATCTCAATTCTAATTTTACTTTTTGCCATGGGCATTTTTTAGGAGATACAACAAAACTTTCAATGATGGTGGAGAGACAAAAACTCATTAACAATTTAGAAAAATCTCTAATACTTATAAAGTTATTAGAACACAGTGTTATCTTAAACTATACCTTCTCTGGCCTTCCATTGAGTCCACCTGATGGCAACTGTCGTTCACAAAGCCACCAACCGAGTAAATCAGAATTTACTTGATGCAACTGGCTAGTAATAGCCAGAAATCCTGTGCAACAATAGATCTAAAATTACAGACATAAAGTACATATATATAATAATTTTTCAATAGTAACACAGTGATAAAAACTACTCAATTTAAAAAAAGCCAGTTTATGCCTAAAAACTTGGTTTCTATTAAAAAGTCAGAATTGCAAACGTGTAAATATGACCTATCTGAACAAATCCAAACATACTAATTCTAAAATCCAATTCTGCAATGGAATACTATTGTCAAAATTTCTTCATGGCCAAAAACCAATTTTTTTCCCCAAGATTTTAAGTAATTTCTGTACCCAAGATGGGGCTCAAACTCACAACTCCAAGATCACAAGTCACATGCTCCATGGACAAGAGCCAATTAGGTGCCCCAAAAGCAAGTTTTATTTGGCAACTATTTACAGATACTATGTACAATAGTACAAACACTCTTTACAAATACAATTTGCCTCTCTGGCACAAGCAAATAGGTGTTCAGGATATGCAGGCAACAGGATCTACTTAAAAGAAACTATTGTAAAAATGCCTTCCTTTATCTGCTTTTAAGCAATCCTTATGTAAAATCCCACATTAGTTTATTTAAATTAAATTCATTCAAATATAACAGACATTGAAACTGCTATTAATATTTTTACAGTGTATCTTACTAGTTATCCCTTCAAAATTGACGATTTTAATCTGTATTAATAAATTACCTGCCCAGCATGGGATTCAGAACCTGGCCTGCAACCAAATCCACCATCAAAGTTCATACACGACAAAACAAATTCAATTGCCTTTTCCACATTTATAGCATCTAACTTCCCCTACAAACAGGAAAAAAAAGGAAGCCTATTAAATTCCAGAATAATCATGGGCACTTAATTATTTCAATACAATATTTAAAACTTACCAGAAGAGCCAAAGTTGCCACTGCACAAAAAGAGAATCTTGTATCAATTTCTCCTAAAAGAAAATGGAATCAAATCAAAACATTAAGTGCTATCAGAGGCATCTTACCCTAATATATAATGCAACTTAACAAACTGCAGAGCTACCATAAATTTCCAAGAGTTCAAGCTTAATATTTACTTTTAAGACGCCAGGAAGAAAGCTAAATCTGAAGTATAATCACTTCTAAGGGAACCAAGAACTAGAAAATTGTTATGTCAAAAATACAGCAAATTATCTTAACTTGCTTAGAATGCCCAGACAGGGAAGATAACCTAACACAAAATCAAAAGGACCATTCAATTTCTAATAACGACAATGAACTTACCCTATCATATAAAAGTGGATTTTCACATCCCATGAAGCAGCTGGTCTCTCCGGCCTGCACTGTATTCATCCCTAAAGCAGAGATTATCTACATTTATCAAGTATAGTACTATTCCCTCCCTCCACTCAAATATCCAGTAAGTTTGTAAAGTTTTTTGATTATTTTTCCCTTGTCAGTAAATAGTTTGCAAAAAACTTTACAAAGCCACCAAATCCTGGGGAAAAAAATTTCACCTACCTCATCTTTTAGACTGGCCCCCTCTGTTCCAGTTCTCCTGTATGCTGACATAACTAGCACAGTGCATGCTGGAACTTCCAGCAGACCATTTAACTTCAGTTAGACCAGCTGCTTAGTGGGACCTGAAAAGATCAAAAACTTAAGTCTCCTCATAATTATTAGTAAAACCTTCAACTCATTGTACTTAAAATTTTTCAACAAAGCTTATCACTACAATAAACACCAACAGACTTTATTATTTTAGGTAGCATGGCTTAGAATGACATTACCCCAAATATCTCCAGCAAAAGAACCATCTTCTTTCTGTAGACTCTGAACATATTCCACAACTTTATTTACATCAATAACATTAATACTATCATACAGAGTAAGAATCTGTAACAAAAACAAAACAATTTAAGTAAATACCTCTTCAACACTGCTAAGTTTCTTCTAGTGATGTTCTTCCTCAACTACATTTTAAATAGTCAAACAAACCTGCAGACTATCTTCTACTATGCCACAGGCATTATCAACAAACCCAAACTGGTAACAAAGCATTCATTTTCTACATATAAATTGTACCATAGCATTCTAAGACTTTGAAATATACTAACTTGTCTAATTTAAACCCCTAATTGTGGATCTTCACTCATATGAAAATCAACATTTAACTCTTACTTGGTGAGTTTTAAATTATTTACATAGGACAAAAACCTTTAACCATTCAAGGTCTCAGTGTAATTTTACAATTTACATCAACTCTGGATTCAGCTAATACATGCCATCACATCATTGACCTTGCAGAATACAGGCTTCACTTGAAAAGATAAGAGAAACTGTTTTGACACAGACACCAATTTGTCATGCTCCTAATATCTAGTTTCTCCATTCTCAAACCAGAGAATACACTATCAAGACTGTTATAATTTTAATAAATATTTACCTGGACAGCACTTAGAGTATACAGAAGATGAGGATCATGTCCGATACTAGCACTTATTCCACCACACTCGTGTTGACATGACTTAATAAATGTCAGAATTTCTTCTCTATTCATCCGATGTAGTTGTCCCATGAGATCCATTACAGTCAGACCCCAATAGATACCACTCATTCTCAAATACTCAGACATACAGTATTCCTAAAATACACAATGACTTAATGTGCCAGTTTGAACTAACACAGGGTTAAAGTTACAGAACATGTAAAGCTAACTAGCCACACATATTGACCCTACTATCACCAGTACGGATTTTAAATTTGTGGCTCTCAAATTTGGTGGGGAGATAGTATCTGAGAGGCATATGATAAATTCACCTGTGACTAACAATACAAACAGGCCTTCAATGTCTCCGAAGGACCAACCAGAAGTAGAAGTGAAAAAGATACCAAGCTTGGGGAGAATATTTTTCAGAGTACCTACATCATATTTATTAGATATCTATCCTATTAATACATGGTGTATGTACAAAACCCATCTATTATCTATTAGTAAATGATACACTACCTGAAAGCCAAAATGGCCAAGGAATGCAAAAGATAAAACCGCCAACAGCAGCATATCAAAGAGAAATAAAAACTGGTACAGAGTCCAAAAATAAATCTTTCCCATAATCAACAATGTGTTGAATTTTAAGGTATTGAATCAGGTGAGTGGTCTTAGTCTGTGAACCCAAATTCAGGGTTTAAATAATAGGTTGGTAACAGTAGATAAAAAAGGATGGAATAAGTCAAGACAAGACTTAACCTTTAAGTCATCCAAGGAAAAAACCATGGTCTGTAACAACTCCATGATAAGGTTATGGGGAACGTAAAACAATTAAGTCACAAATTCATCAAAACTAGCCAAGATGGCCAATTAATTGTTGTCTGGACACTATTGGGAAAAATATTTACTTTCAGTTGAATTGTTCATTACTGTTTTCTAAGATTGTCCCAGAGAGAAAAACTATTCTCCAAGGTTTGAAACTTAGGGTAAAAACTTTTTCAAGGTCTCAGCGTAATTCTAGAGCTAAGTGTTATTACACATCAGCCATATAGTCAGGTAATACATGCCAACACATCACAGACCTTGAAAGTAATACCCACAAAAGTACAAATTTCTTCTGTACCTCAAACCTTTTACAAATCTGGACAGGTGGGAATCTATTTTGTCTGCCAAATCTTCTAAGGATCATCATTAATTCTGATGTACCCTCATCCTGATATCAAAAGGCACACTGAATGCAGCTCAAAGAGGGATCTTCAGTGCTTTGGCATGCAGGAGTTACCATTTTTACATGGGCCATTACTGACCTACTAACTACTTATGAATAATAGTCTCACTTCAAAACAAAATAAACTTTCAACATAAAATCATACATACATAATCGTCTTTCTTTGAGCCATAGGATGCGATATAATCTGCATGCTTCTCTAACAACAGGGTGTCAGGTGCATCTGACTTGATAACAACATCCTTCTGCGGTGTGCCCTTTCAAAACAAAAAAGCAGTGATTTCATAACTATTCTTATTTTAATGCTTGATCTCAGTACATATATTTAACATACATCTGAATTTTTCACTATGATTTCATCTTGCTACACAAATACTTTAAGCACTAAAGCCCTTGTAAAGATTCGGGTAATTTTTCAGGTCTCAGAGTAATTCTAGAGCTAAAGTAGTAATAATCAACTTCGGATTCAGAATACATGCCAGCTCATCATTGACCCAAAAAATTATTACCCTTATCTGTTGTTGCTCACCTTTCACTTAAGATTCAGTAAAATAAACAGCACATAATATCCAAGTTTACCAATTCAGGACAACTTAAGGTTTACAAGTTGAAGCATTAAAAATATACACCTAGCCCATAATTTGCAGTTAAGTTCTTTAATGAAGTTTTACTAATCGTAGAAATTGAGGTTTCAAAGCACCTCTACACACTCCAAAGGTTATTCAATTTATCAAGGAAGTAGTTCCTTTAGCTAATCTCCAGCTTTTTAGTCTCAGTTTCTTCGTTTGCACCAAGATCTCAGAAATTAGGATGTTCTAGCTCCCCGCACTTCTGATCTGGCTCTTTGTGATCGAGACAGTACTAAACTCATTTTAAGTAGGTCATGACGACTACCAAAAAAAAAAAAAAAGGATTTAGTAAATTTCCATCAAGTCCCAATTAAAACTTACTACCCCTTCAAAGTAACTATACTCTATAGATTTTGAGCCATAAAATATTGAGTAAGGGAAAAAAAAAACCACCAACTGGCGCGGCTTTTTTGAGGGATTAAGAAATCGGGCCATCGGATCTCGAGGCCTGCCTCTCAGGAAGAAGCCTAGATAAAATTAGAAGGGATAATTGAGCACGCGAGATCTGCAGAAAACGCTGAGTAATACTTCGCCCTTTCTGAGCCCTAAAAAAATCTTGGAAGGCCCGTGTCTTAAACCCAACCATTCTCTAATACTAGCGGAAATACTCTAAAGTGACTAAGCTGCTCAGTATCATTCCACCTGAACTGCACCCGAGCAAGAACCCAAGACGCACCGTCACTCACCATGTCTGAGACCGAAAAGAGAACTTTGCTCGGTTCCTGGGTAAATTTAGGCGGCATGCGCCTGCGCAGAAGCGCCCCTGGGGTCCCTTCCGAGCACCGGCATAGCTGACCACATTTCCGCCTGTAGGATGGAGCCTTTGCGTGGCTGCCCTAGGACCCCGCCGACTGCTCATAGCTGTCCTCGCTGCCTGAGCCCAAGTTCTGTGTTGCCCGTTTTCTCTTCCCATTCGTACGTCGATTTTCTAAAAGTTTTTAGTAATTACTAAGAATATGAATTACTTTTAAGAAATCATTTGATTTTGACGTTGTTTGAACTCAAGAGCTGAACCGGCTGGTAATTAATAGAGTTCTTCCACGTAGTAAGTATTCAATAAATGGTTTTTGAGCAAATGTTAAAGAAATGTTCACATTTCCCGCCTCTTTGCCTCCGTACCGGATGCGGCTCCCTCACCTATTCCCCTCTCTTCTTGAGGCAGTGCTAACAGTTGAAAAGTTTTATAACTTACTTCTGAAAAAAAAACGCACTCATGTTCCTTTCACAAGCTTTCCACTAAATTCAGATTTGCCAAGGGTGTTATTATAGCTATTTTTATTTGTGCTTTCTTAGGTCTTTCATACTTTAATTTATCACTTTGAACATCCATTAGATAATATTGGCACCCCATAACCTTACAGTTTCTTACATTCAGTAACGACTTGGAGAGGGGTTCCTGACACAGTGGGCAATCAATATAATGGGCTATCAATAATTGAGTGTTGAATCTGCTATAATAATAGATTTAATTATTTCTCCCTGCAATTCGGTTGATATTCCCATTTATAGTTCGAGGCTACTTTAGTAAATGCATGTAAGTTTAGCGTCCGTTTCTGGTGGGTTGAGCCTTTTACCATTAAGTGATGAAAGTGTCTAGCTCTTAAAAAGTCTTCCCTAAATATTAATGCAATTTCCCCAGCTTTCTTTTGCTTCCAAGTGAGATAGAGGAAGGATGGGGCGGGGGTGAGGGGGACTAAGAGAGAGAGGGAGTGGTCACACTTCTAGGAAAAGCAGTGCTCAAAGTAAGAATAATGCAATCAGCAGATCCAAAAGTAACATTTAGATTGAGTCCATAACTGCTGAAAGAATGAAAAACAAGCCTCATTTCCTACTTTATAAATTCATTCAGCAAATATTCATTGGATATCTAGAATGTGCCAAATATTATTCTAGGTTCTAGGAATGTAATGATCAGCAAAATGGAAATCTGTGTAGGAAGCAGATGTTCTAGCAATTACTGGAATTACATTCAGCAATTCTATTTACAGGTATTTAGCCTACAAATAAGAGACTTTGGGGTATGAAGTGACATTTGCACTCAAAGCAGCAGTCTTTATTAGCATAAGAATACAAGTATCTTTATTATCAAAAGGTTAAATAAACTATACTGTATTCATTATCCAGTCATTAAAGAGAGTGAGGAAGTTCTGCATACATTGCTAAGGAAAGAGCTCCAAAATATATTAAGTGAAAACAAAACCAGAAAGTGCCAAACTATAGTGTGCTACTATTTGTGTGGAAAACAAAGGAGAAAAATATATGTATATGTATTTGTAGATGCGCAGAATTACTAAAAAGCAGTTGCCTACGGGAGGAGGATAGCTGAGGACAGGATTTAAGGAAGACTTACTTTTCACTGAATACCCTGGTACTTTTGAGATTTGGTATATTTTACCTCTTCAGAAAATAAAAATATCCCCCCCTCCAAAGAAAAACAGTTACAAAAATAAAGAAACAAAAAGCCTAATATTAGTGAAAAAACAAGTTCATCTCTGCCTCTAGAACTGTGCTGTATAATATAATGAGACACTTGAGATGTGGCCAATCTGAATCAAGACATGTTATAAAATATAAAATGCACATCCTATTTCATAGACTTAGTAGGAAAAATAAAATATCTCATTAACAATTTTAAAATTAGATTGCTAAAATCATATTTGGAAAAATTGGGTTTGAAGTAAAACATTTTTTTAAGTTTATTTTGAAAGAGGCAGAGAGAGGGAGTGAGAGAAAAAACATTCCTTTTAAAAAAATTTTATTAATGTTTATTTTTTTGAGAGAGAGAGAGAGAAACAGAGCACAAGTTGGGGAGGAGCAGCAAGAGCGGGGGTAGAAACAATCTGAAGCAGGCTCCATTCTCTGAGCTGTCAGCACAGAGCCATACGTGCAGCTCAAACCCACGGACCAGACCATAAGATCATGGCCTGAGCTGAAATCAGCTACTTAGCCAACTGAGCCTCCAAGGCGCCCCAGAATAAAACATATTCTTAAAGTTAATTTCATGTAGGAGCACCTGGGTGGCTCAGTTGGTCAAGTGTCTGACTCTTGGTTTCAGCTCAGGTCATGATCTCATGGTTAGTGAGTTCAAGAACTCCATCTGGCTCAGTGCTGTCAGTGTGGAGCCTACTTGGGATTCTCTCTCTCCCCCTCTCTCTGCACCCTCCCTCCACACCATGCGCATGCTCTTGCTCACTCCCTCACTTTCTAAATAAAGAACTTTTTTAAAAAGTTAATTTCATCTATTGCTTTTTACTTTCTTTTTCTTCTCCATTTTTATTTTTTAAAGTAATCTCTACACCTAACACGGGCTCAAACTCACAACCTCAAGATCAAGAGTCACATACTTTAACAACTGAGCCAGCCAGGTGTCCCTCTTAACTTTTTTTAATGTGACTATTAGAAAATTTTATGGGGCGCCTGGGTGGCTCAGTCGGTTAAGCCTCCGACTTCGGCTCAGGTCAGATCTCACGTTTGTGAGTTCGAGCCCCGCGTCGGGCTCTGTGCTGACAGCTAGCTCAGAGCCTGGAGCCTGCTTCTGGTTCTGTGTCTCCTTCTCTCTCTGCCCCTCCCCCTCTCATGCTCTGTCTCTCTCTGTATCAAAAATAAATAAAACATTAAAAAA
>PISW01013781.1:0-24371 GCA_004023785.1 Mungos mungo
TTCCTCCCTCCCCCTTCCCTCTCCTTTCCATTTCCTCTTCCCTCCTTTCCCTTTCTTTCTCCTTCCCTTCCTCCTCCCCCCTTCCTTCCCTCACTCCCTCCTCCTCTCTCTTTCATCCTTCCTTCCTCTGTCCCTCCCTCTTCCTCTCTCCCCCCTCCCTTCCTCTCTCTCCCTCTGTCCCTCTCTCCCTCTCTCTCGTCATCTTAAAAGCCACAAACACCTGCCTCTCACGAGACTTGCACTTTGCACTTGCTCTGGCTTCACGATGACCCCTCAAAGGATCCTGCCCGATTCTAGAAGGTGGGACTGAGCTCAGCAGGGTCGGAAGCTGTGTCAGGTGACCTTGGACCGTCGGTGGGGGAGCTGGAGACTGTCTGCCGCTCCCACATCCAGGGCCTTTCCGAAGACTCAGGAGCCTTTTAAAACGTGCCCAGAGGAGACCTAGTTCGGATGGACCCTAAAGTGTTCTTGGGCGCGTGTCCCTGGGCTTCTCCGTAGCGCTGTCACCGCGGGAAGTCTGGTTCTGACCAGGTCGCCCTTTCCCTCGGGAGGAAGGACAGCACATACGGAGATCTAATAAGACAGCGGGGGAAGGGACAGAGCAGGAAGAATGTGTTTCCTACAGGGAGATATGGGGGCTGGAGGGACATGGGGGGATTGAGAGGGATGTGGAGAGTCTGGGAGAGAGATGGGGGTCCAGGAGAGAGATGGAGGGTGCGGGGGAGAGAGAGGCTCTGAAAAACTGAGATGAGCAGTGAAGAGAGAGGAAGACGCTGTCCTGAGAAATTGAGATAAAGGATCGGATTAAGGACGATTTCTTGGGGCTGCCGGGCTGTGTTTCCCTGGCTGGGTGCCCCGCTCACACCGGGTCACATGGGTCGCCGTAGATTTATTAGGGTTTCATAATCAAGTTCGAATTCTGTACGGTGAAAACCATCCATGTTTTGAGCCCAAACATCACACTCAAGTAAACCCCGACATTCCCCGTGCTGAGGGGCACAGACGAGCCGGGCTCTGTCCGTGTCCACACCGTGGGTCAAATCCTGGACCGTACGTCCACACTCACATCTCCAGATCCCAGCCTCACCGCTGCCCGCCTACTCCGGACTGGGGCCACCTGTTTACGAGTCGTGGTAGGAGGTGACAGCGTGGGGGTCTGGGGGGGGCTGAAAGCGGGGTGGTTACTGGGTGTGGATTCCATTCCTGTTCTCATGGTCCGGTGCCCCGCCCCCCATCTCATCCCCTGTCTCTTTCTGTTCCCCGCCCCCAAAAATAATTTTTTTTAAATCGTAACTTATCCTGGGCATATAATGCATGCATTTCCACCATTTCTCCCAAGCTTTTATGCTTTGGGTCCCTGGACAAAGGGTGGGAAGGACCTGGTAGCATTCTGACCCAGTGGGGGTGCAGAGAGAGGGGTGAGCCTGAGGGGTGGCTCCGGCTGGTGGGGGCCGGGGTGGGGCGCTGGGGTGGGGGCGGCGCCTGGCTGAGGTCTAACCCCACCTGTGCTGTCTGCCAGGGCGGGGGTGGGGCGCTGGGGCCGCTAGGGGGGGTCGGAACCGGAAGGGGCCAGGGCAGTCGGCGCCTTCCTTGTGACTGTGAACTGGCAAACATCTGGCTGGAATCCAGTGATTTTAGGGCCAGAGAGCCACCACCTGTGTGTTCATTTTATGCCTTTTTAAAATTTAAGACATTGGTTTTCAACATGGATTTTCAGAAGAAAAAAAATAAACGCCTAACCTGCCCCTGCCTAACCTGCCTCTGCCCAACTGATGGAGAAAAAGCAGATTTGGGCTCGTTCTGGGTTTTCCTCCCCGAGCCGCGGTGGCAGCACATGCACGGTGCCGCTGTGCTCTGTGTTTTGGAGAAACAGCTATATTTTGCTTAGGTCCCAAGGCACCTGAACTTGAAGGGCTATAAGGTCCCTGAGAATCTCCGGATCCGTGGCTTTCACCAGACTCCTTGCCCTGACACCGTTTGCTCTTTGCGATTACCCCGTTCTTTGTCACAGACAATTTTGGACAAGAGGCCCGAGACAGTACAGTGACAGTCCTGAGTCCCTGAGCAGGTGGAAGGAGCGGCACGAACTTGACTTCCATCTTACCCGTCAAGTCCTTTTGTCTCCTCCGCAGAAGGGTTTGCACTTGCTCAGGGGAAAGATACCAAAGGCAAATAAATATGAAAACCCAGCACCGCTCTGAGAAAATCAAGCTGTCCACACGGACCCCCCCCCCCCCTCCAATCAGACCTTATTTAAAGTATCCATTTATTATGAACAGGTTCACTTTTAGAGCGTTGTGAGAGCCACATGCAGGCGGAGCGGGAGGGGAGGCGGATGGAGATCCGTGCGTCCCCGCCCCCGGGGGTCCCTGGCTCAGACCACTGGCAGCGAACGCCTAGCGGGCATGCTGGCTGCGGCCCGGAAGAGCCCCGCCTGGGGCTTGCGGGGGGGCACCCAGGCTGGACGTGGGGTCTGCATTCCTCTGGAAATGGGATCCCAAGGGTCTGGAGCTGCGACTTTTTTTTTCCCCTTTTGTTTTGGTGCTTTTCCGGACGAGGGGGCCCGGAATGCTTGGTAACTCGCTTCCCCAGCCGCGGGGACGGGTCTGTAGAGATGGTGGCACTGGAGGCGCTGCCGCGTCTCAGCCCCACTGCGACGCACGGGGCCACTTGCCACAGGCTGCCCGTGCTGATCGATGTGTCCAATTTGACTTTTGCAAACCCACCCAGGTTTCCTTGGGCGTGTGTGTGTGTGTGTGTGTGAGTGTGTGATGGTCACCTGACCTCCAGTCTCCAATCGTGGTACCAATTAAGCCGAGGCCGGCCAAGAGGGAAAATCAACGAGCGGAGGGACCGCTCCGCCGCGGCCTCGCCAAAGACTGCGGACTTGGAGGCCGGGCGGGGCGGGCCCGGTGTCCCCAGAGCAGGGGCGAGGAGGGGCGAGGACTCCGCTCACCCCGGCTCGGCCCCGGGGTGGGGGGGGCGGGGCGGTCACCTTCAGCTCAGGGGAGCCGGGGAGACGCGAACCCCGCTGGCTGCTCCCGCCGCCCCGCCGCCTCCAGCGCGCAGCCTCCGCTCGCTCTCCGCCGGCGCGACCGGGGACCCAGCGACGTCGCCGAGCTCCGGCTGCGCCCCCCCACGCCCGCTCCCGCCGCCGCAGCCTCCGGCCGCGCCCCTCCCCGGGCCCGCCCCTCCGTCCCCGGGGTGCGCGCAGTCACCGCCGTGCGCCCCGCCCGCTGCGCGCCCCGGGGCGGGCGACCGCGAGCCGCCAGCCCGGCCTCCGCCGCCGGCTCTGCGCCCCCAGCCCGCGGCGCGCCGGCCGAGACGGGAGAGGGGACCGGGGCCGCCCGGGGCCATGCGCGCCCCAGCCCGCCGCCCGCCCGCCCCGGCCCTGCCCGCAGCCCCGGGGGCGCCGCTCGGCTGAGCGCGGACCCCCCCCCCCTCACGAGCCCCCGCCCCGGCCGGGCGGCGGGAGCTGCAGCCCCCCCGGCCCCCGGGCTGCCCGGGAGCGGGTCGGGGCGCGGGTCGGGGCGCGGCGTTGGAGGCCGAGCGCGGCGGCGCCGCCGGAGAGAAGCCGGAGCCCTGCGGGGACCTGGGAGGTAACTTCGGAGTCCGGGACGCAGGGGGTGAGGGGCGCACGCGAGCGTGTGTGTGTGTGTGTGTGTGTGTGTGTGTGTGTCTGGGTGAGGTGTGTCCGCGGGGGCCGGGGCGCGCCCCCTGCCTCCGCGCTCTCCGAGCCCTGCGGGCCTCGGCGCTGCGCCCCAGGCTCGGTGGAGAGGAGTTGGGGCGGGGGCGGGGGGGGGGGGGCTCGGTCGAAGCCCGTGGAGCCGGACCCGGGAAGGGAAGGAGGGGAAGGGACCGTGCGTGCAGTTTGGGGCAAGTTTTCACGGCTGAAAATCCGCTTGTAGAAAGCGATATTTCCAGGGTCAAATATATGAGCTGTGTGTGCAGAAGCCTGACGCCTCAGGGGCGCCAAGTAAGACGGAAAGCGGGACCAACCGCAGGAGGGCCGGCCAGCGCGTCCGGGGCGTCAATTGAGGTTTCCAGCCACGCTGAGGCGGAATGGGACCCTCGTTCCGGGAGATGAGGGCGCTCAACTCCAGCCGCCTGGAGACAGCGCCGGGCCGCGGGAGGGCGAGCGGCGCTTGCAAGCTGTCTGGTCCCTGCACTTGCTCTTCCCTACCTGCTCCCCGCCCCTGCCAGACCGAGCATTCCGAGCAGTGCTCCCTGCCATCCAGTCCGCAGACATGAGCCTCTCTGTGCTCCCTGGGGGGGCTCAGAGCTTCTGGTGACATCCAAGTCGCTTACCTGTCACAGCGCTCCATCAGCCCTGCTTCGCTGGGAGAACGCGGCCGGGTAGGCTGCTGTGCTCATGTTGGCGGAGACCTAAGGGGAGGGAGGGATCCAGAGTCGCCCCCACAAACAGGAGGTCTACCTCAAGAGCTTCCACCCCGTCTCTCTTGCGGGAGGGGCCGTGTAACGGGGAGGGGGCCGCCGCCTCGCTCAGCGCTCGGCTCTGCTGGCGTCTTGTGCCTGATGTGCAGAGCTGCTGGCCGCGCCGATGGGGCCCATACAGCGCGTTCCTCCAGCAGATAAGCTGCTGCCGACGCCTCCCGGGGTGGCGGGGGGCCCTCCCCTTCCACTTGGAGCTGCTCTGTGGGTGGAGGCCAGCCCGCGGGGCCACACACGCCTTTGGGATCCAGCTCCGGCCTCCGGTGCTACAGAATTCCGCACATGTTGACAGAAGAGACCAGGGGGGAGGCGCGCCTGGGTGGTGGAGGGCGACCCCGTGAGTGGGCAGCAGGGGCGGGGAGCAGGGGGCGAATCCGCAGAAAGAGCACATGTAGAGATTTTTGTAGCTTGCTGGCACCTGGAGGGAAAACCTTCGGTGTCTGGTAAATACAGTCTGGGTTTTCTGGCGTGTGTGTCTGAGACTTGTATGTATCTGGGACCGTGTGAAAATAATCAGTGGCCAGGGAGAGAATAGATCGGTTTATTTGCATTTCTGATGCGTTTGCTGAGGAAGTGTTGCCTGCACTTAGAACTTGGAAGACAGGCCGAGTTCTTTGCTGGTGGAATGTTCTCTCTGCGTTTTACACATAGAACGTCTGTTTGCCTGGCGAGGGCCGCGGGCGTCCCTGGCGAGGCTTCCCAGCGTCTGCAAGCCTCTCTGACCTCCCTCTGGAACATTCGTGCCCCACGGAGCCTGGGATGTCTGACCTGTCTCCATCCCCGGCTCGCGGGCCTGGGCTTTCCTCGCGCAGCGTTGCCAAAGTGCGCCCCTTCTCGCTTCCCGACAAGACAGACCGAGAAGCAGAAGCTGGTGCCGCAGTTTCGGCCCTGTGCCTGCAGGACAGGGTCTGGGGCCCCGGAGGAGGAGGGGCCCGGCTCTGCTTCCCGCTCGCGTTCTCAGACAGCCGGGGGAGGGTCCAGATCCCTCTGGTGTGTTCGCGAGGCTCCGCGGACCGGCTTGGCCCCGAACGTGTGGACCCTAGTTTCCGGAGCTTACCTGCGGCCTCAGTGTACGTTGAAGTTAAAAAAGAAAGACATCGGTGCCGTGGAGTTTGGAGCCCGGGGCGCGCAGCGGCCGGCCTCAGCTGCGCTTCTCACGGGTCCTCCGAGCTGGGTGACTCACTGAACTTTTCTGCGTGTTTATTTTCATGTGCACGAAATGAGGGAGCATCAGATCAGCTCATCAGCCCTCCCCCTTTAAAATTAAATCTTCTGTGACAGTTAAGTATATGGGACGGAGGAAAGAGCGAGAGGAACATGACAGCTTGACTTCCCAGGCCCCTTCCGGAACCCCCGACACCCCCCCGGAACACAGTTCGAGAATCACCGGGAGGCTTCCCTCTGGAACAAGGCGCGTTTGCTCTCTGAGCGTTTGGAAGGCAGTATGTGTCACCTTACTCTGTGCTGTGAATTCCACCGGCACCTGATCCTTCCTCGCGGCCAGCCGTGTCCCTGCAACGTGAGCCCCCGGGGACCCTGACTGTGCACCCCGAGTCCCCCGAGACTGGCACTGTGCCAGCGTGTGACGAGGCGCGTAGCAGGTGCTGGACGGATGGATGGATGAAGAAACGGGGAGGAAGTCATCAGGCCCGAGCGCTGACTGCGGGGTGGCCCCCGGCCGCGTGAACCCCGGGAGGCGGAGGCTGGGGATTCTTCGCTGCTGTATCTCCACCTTCTAGAGCATTGCCTGGCTCCTGGTCAGAGCGCGTTTAAAGTGGTTGGTGTCGCTGGCCGGCCGATTCAGGTGTCCGGGGGTGGGGCCTCCAGGCACACAGGCAGCTCCTGGACACCTGCGGGGCGTCGGGAATCCAGCTCACTTCTGACCCTGCCACTTAGATCCCACGGGGGTGGGGGGCTCCGGCCTCGGACAGCGGTGGTGAGCCCCCAGCTGTCCCGTGTGCTGTCCCTGACCGGCTGTGACCCCTGACTGGCTGTGACCGCTGACCCCTGACAGGCTGTGACCGCTGACCCCTGACTAGCTGTGGCTGCTGACCCCTGACCGGCTGTGACCCCTGACCGCTGACCGGCTGGGACCGCTGACCAGCTGGGACCGCTGACCGGCTGCAGGTTGGGGGCTCTGACCCCCTCCCCCTCACGTTTACGTGATTGGCTAGAGCAGCTCACAGAACAGCTTCCCGTTTACTGTTTATTGAAGGACACGAGAAAGGACATGAATCACCTGCCGACGGGGGAGACGCGTAGGGCAAGGTCCCAACCAAGGGGCGTCCGTCCTCTGAGAGCCAGGGGCCCAGCATGGGGCAGCACGGAAGCTTCTGATCCCTCACCCATAGATGGTGGCTGAAAAGGGCCAGAAAGCTGTCCCCTGGGGGTTTACAGAGGCTTCGTGACTACACAGTCGTGATTGACTAAGTCATTGCCGTGGACTCAACCCGCAGCCCTTCCCCCCTCCCTGGAGGTTGGGGAGGGGCGCGGAATGTTCCAGCCGTCTAGTAACATGCTTGGCCCTCGCGGCCAGCGGCCACAGCTTGAGCGGGGTCCCAAGTCACCTTCATTACTGACCTGAAACCCATTCCACCTTGATGGCCCTGAGGCGTTTCAGGGTCTGGGGACGAAGGCCAGATACATTTTGGAAATCTGTATTTGGCTCATCTGGACGATCAAATATATACATTTTTAAACTGTTGTACCGCATCTAGGAGCTGGATTTTCCCAAAAGGCGATAAGCGATAGACGGACGCACTGTGGCTCCTAGTTCTGGTCACAAGTGTCCTGACTCTTTCTCCTTCAGGGCCCGTGGAGGGCGGCCTTCGCTGTTCGCGCGAGGGCCGTGCGCCTGGCGGGAGCCCTAAGCTCCAAGAGGACCTCACCTGCTCTGCCCCGGTGCTAGGGAAAGCTCTGGAAGGTGGCCGCTCCCTCCGCGTGGGTCCCGGAGGGCAGGTGCCGTGGGCCTACTCGCTGTGGGCACGGGACGTGGAGGAGAGAGCGCGCGGTGGTGTTCTGAGCCCCTGGAGTCTGGGGGCCGGAGGCGCTGCCTCGCCTGGTGGGTGCTGCCCGCACGGACCTTCGCCGGGAGGGCACGTCGCTGCCTTGGGACCAGGACTGGGGGCCGAGGGCTCGCTGGCCTAGCCGTTGGAGAGCTTGTTGGGGCCCGTGTTTTAAAGAGGGGCCCGTGATCCCCCAAAGCCTGGGGCGCGAGCGCAGACCGCTGGCGTGGTAGTTGGGGGGGGGAAGGAAGTGAGTCTGATAAATGCGTTCACGGACCAGGGAGGTTAGAAGCCACGTGACCTTGGAATTGGGGCTGAGAGAGGCTGTGGGGCGCGTGGAGGGGCCAGCGTGGCCCGGCTGTGGCCCGGGCGGGGTTCAGACCACGCGCATGTGCACCTGCGCCCGCGGGGGCCGGCCCGACCGCGTGGCTGTTACCGGGCGCTCTGGGTGTGCGTGTGGCACTGCCCTCAGCGGACGAGAGCTTTCGCGGCAGCCTCGTCCCCTGGTGTGGCCCTTGGGGGCGGGGGGCAGCGCTGAGCCCTCCACCCCACCCCCCTGCCCTGAGCCTTCCTCAGTGTGCGTCCCGACGCCGCGCCCTTCCCGCCTGCCGTCCCGTTCTCTTCTGGGGAGCAGCCGTGGCCTTGGTGGCTCGTGTGCGGCCATCAGCACGAGGAGGCGCTGGGGTTTCAAGAACAAAGAGTCTCCTGCAGGCAGCTAACGTCACGGTCACCTGGGGAGACAAACCCGCAGGTCAGCAGGCCGGTGGGGCCGGCGGGGGCCTGGGCGTGCGAGGGGCGCCCGCCGTCAGGGGCATGGGGGCCATGGGTGGGCAGCGAGTGTGCTGGGTGGACGCAGATACGGACCGGCTCTGGGCAGTGGGCTGTAGACTCCCCCTCGCTGCCCCTGTCGCCCCCGGAGCGCTTCCTGGGCTGTGCTCCCAGGCCGCCTGCCGGCCTGTCCCTCCCGCGAACCTGGGAGGCCCCGGCGGGTCGGGCTGGGAGCCCTGTGACTCGCACAGCGTCTGGCGCACGCTGGTGGCTCCGGGCGCTGTCAGGGGAGGGCGGGGGGTGGCGTCGGGATGACTCACAGGTCAGTCTGCAGCGGCCGCAGGCGGGAAGGCCTGACCCTGCAGGACCGGGGACCAGGTCTGGGCTGAGGGGCCTGTGCTCCGCTCGGCTCGCCACCCACCAGGGCCAGTCGGGAGGTCGGCCGGCGGCACCGAGGTGTGACTGGTCCAGACTCGCCCGCGGCCGTCAGCCACCCCAGAGCCTCTCGGGGGTCTTCCCGAATGCAGATTCCCAGGCTCTGCCCAGGGCTGCCGAGCCCGAGTGTCCGGGCCTCCGTTTACCCCACATCTTACGAGCGCTGTGGCCACTTACCCGAGCGGCGACCCGGCTTGAGCGACAGCGGGAAGGTGTGTTGGCGCAGCCGGGCGTGTCCGGTCGGAGGACCCCGGACGGAGCAGCTGACCGCCATTCCTGGGTGGGCTGCCTGCCCTTTCCCAGGGTCCCCGGCGCGGGCCCGGGGCGGGGCGGCCCTGGTGGGAGGAGCAGCGTGGTGGGGGGTGCTGCCTTGTCTCGGGGCCCCACGCCGCCGGCGCAGGTCGGGGTGCTGCGGGCCCGTGGAACCGGGGGAGGACGGGGCGGCGTGGCCGTCCGCGTCTGCGGGATCCTCGGATGCGTTTCAGGGTCCCAGCGCGGGGAGTCCGTGTTAACGTCACCCGTAACTGTGATCGTCGCCCTCACTTGCCTGTGCCCCGAGGCTGGCAGGCTGGGCGAGGCGGGTCCTGACTCACCAATGGGGCGGAGCACCGGGCTGAGGACCGCAGGCCCCCCGCTCCGTCCGCTGCCGTCCGCACCTGCCGCCCGGCCGACGCCCTGGGGGTCTGCGCGGATCTTCACCTTGGTCAGCGTTTCTCGAGTCCGAAAACTCTCCCCTTGAAACCGAACCTCGGAGATCAAGGGCTCCGTGGAGCCCAGTTTGGGAAACACAACGGTGAAAGTTCAGCACCGTCGCAAAAGCAGGTCAGGCAGGACGCCTCGGGCCGTGCCCGCTGTCCGGGGGGCGCACAGGATCTGGAGGGGGCGTTCAGATCTGTCGCCGAACGGAAACCGTTAACACACATTAAAGTGTGGAAAACCGGCACGACTCAGAGCAGACTCCGGGAGGGTCAGAGGGAGGAGCTTCGCTGGGAAATGAAGGGGGGGGGGGTCTTGTGCTGCGACGCAACGTTGTGGCTTCCCTGCCTCCCCCCCCCAGTGCTGTCCGTCTGTCCGTCCACTCTCTTGGCGTCATCTGGTCCGGGGAGGTCAAAGGAGGGAGGCTGGCCTGGGGGCGATTTCAGGTGGAGAGAGGGGCCGTCATTATTACTGGACTCTAAAATGAAACACGAGCGAGGTCCGAGCATCAGGAAGCTGTTTTTGGAGACATTTTGATAAATAATCACTTTGGAGCGAATGCTAATACATAATATTTCTTTTGCACAGCACATTTTATAACGTGCCTCTGTGGCCACACGTGCCGTTTATGTTTCTGCCCCAGGGCCTTTGTACTTGCTGTTCCCTCTGCCTTGGACGCTTGCCCTCCTCCCCGGGGAAGGAAGGGAGGCACATGGCTTCTTCCCTGTGTATTTGGAGACTTCATTGAAATGCAGTCTTTCCCCTGAAGACTTCTCTGACCGTCTTGTTTAAAATTACAGCCTCCATCTGCCCCATTCTCTCTGAGCTCCTGTTTTTCTCCGCAGCTCATTCTACCTGTCATATACTGTATGTTTTACTTACTTTGCTTACTGTCTGTGTCCCACCTAGAAGATACGCTCATGGGGGTCGTCTTGTTTCAGCTTTGTCTGCTCTGTCTGCTGCTGTATTTTTACCAGCTTAAAAAAACAGTGCCTGGCATACACCGGTTAGAGAAGAAATATCTTTTGAATGAAAAAATAGATGTCTCATTTGACCCTGTTCGTGATCCCAGGAGGAGGAGGTGCTACCTTCGTTTTCTAGATGAGAAAACCGGAGATCAGAGGTGATAATTTATTCCCCCATTTACAGTCAGGGATCCGCCTGAAAATCCTTGCTTCTTTCTTGCTCATTAGGAAATCAGATAGTTCAGAATATTTAAGTGATAACAGACCTGAAACAAAAGGAAGAAAAAACCAGCCAGGGACGCTTACGACTAGTTTCGGTCCATGGAGGGTGTGCGGTATAGACCATTTTACACCGCGTCACCACTTGCCATCTGGCAGCTTTGTTACTTACAAAGATGCGTTAACGTTAAATGTGTCAACAAATACGTATTTGCATCCTGGTTTGCCGACGGCTGCCCGGCATCTCCGTCCCGACGTGCTGCGGGATGCGCAGGTCATTGGCCATATTCTCTTACTCTGAGCAGCATCGAAGAGACTGTATTTGCAGCATTTTTTACAGATATTTGGTTATTTCCTCTGGAGAAATACTTGGAAGTGTGGATTTGTTTCATTTAGAAATAGGTATATTTTCATGTTCGGTTTTAAGTTTTATTTTAAAGGTTACTGCTGATTACGTCTCATATCAGCAGTCGCACAGACGTGTGCCTCTGTAACCATGTGGGGGGGGCCTGCTTTCCCACATCCCCCCCGCCCCCTAGTGGTACGAGCCTTCTGTTTATTTTGTTTATTTATTTATTTTGAGAGCTAGCGAGCGCAGGGGAGGGGCAGAGAGATAGAGAGAGAGAGAATCCCCAGCAGGCTTCAGGCTCCGCACTGTCCGAGCAGAGCCTGACACGGGGCTCAAACTCATGGACTGTGAGATCACGGCCTGAGCCAAAGTCAGACGGCCAACCGACCGAGCCGCCCGGGCGCCCCGACTGTGGTGTAGGCCCCCTGACCAACACCCATCCAGCCGGCAAAAAGCCCATTTATTATGGTGCTTCTCCGCCTCACAAAGAAAATGTCATTTTAATTCCCTTCTTCAGATTTATAAATTAGAAAGCAGTCGAGCAGACCACTGTTTTAGTTTGCTTGATTCACGATGATGCGCGTTGTTTGCCTTTCTTTCTTTGTGAACTGTTTTCTCTTTTGGACGCAAAAAGCCTCTGCATTCCAGTTTTTTTCATTTTTATGATGTTTATTGGCGTTGTAAGTAAGTCGTTTCCACTTATCTAGGCAGATCGGTCTCGTTCTCCATGATTTCAGCTTCTGGAATCTTGCATGGGAGATGCTCACATGACCTCCCGGGTCCGAATCCAGACGACCTTCCCTTCTTTGCATTTCATCTGTAACATCCGTTTGTATGCGCCGCGGACTGAGCGCCGGCCAGTGAGTCCAGTAATACCTGATAGGGACATGTTTATGTTTCCCTGAGTAAACCGTTATCTTCCCGTTGACCCAAGAGGCTGCCCTCCTGTGGGCTCCTTCCTACACCGGGTCTGCCGCTTGCAGTCCCCTCTCCGCGGACTTATCCATCAAATCATGATCCTAGGAGCCTTATGACAAGTTTTCGTACTTGGCTGTCCAGATGGATCCGTGTTTCGACCAGAGCACTGATCTGATCATCTTAAGGCAAGTGACCGTTCGGGCCCCCTCCAGCACACACAGCCTCTCACCGCAAAAATGCAAGCACGACAAAGCACGAACATCAACAAAACACTGTCTTGTCGATTTTCTTTCTTTTTATTCTATCTATTTATCTATCTATCAATCTCTCTCTTTTTAATATGTAACTTACTGTCGAGTTGGCTAACATACAGCATGTAGCACGCTCTTGGTTTTGGGGATCGATTCCCGTGATTCGTCGCTTACGTACAACCCCCAGCGCCCATCCCCCATTCCCCCTCCCCCCAGTCCCCCCCCCCAAAGGACCCGGATAGTATTGTGCTGAGTGAAATTAGTCAGAGAAAGACAGGCATCCTGTGTTTTCACTCATAGGTGGACCTTGAGAAGCTTAACAGAGGACCGTGGGGGAGGGGAAGGGGGGGAAGTAGCGTCTTGTCAATTTTCTTACTTACTCCCCTTTACAGCCTTATTTATAAAAATTTTCTTTTCTGTTTTTGACAGGTCTAAGCAGGACCTTGTTTTTCTAGTTTTTAAAATGTACTTTAATTAGTATGTATTTTTTAAAGTGCGTAAAAGGGGAGAAAGTGACTCAGGGGCGTCCATCTGCCGCTGAGGGGAAGCAGGGGCTCCTGGCTGGTCATTTTGCTTCAGGGCTTGTTGTTTTGTGTTTTAAGGGAAGGACTATGAGAGTCCGGGCTCCACCTGCCAGGCCTGCCCCTCACCTGCTCCCCCCGCCCCCGTGGTGAGAGACCCTCCCCTTCCTGGGGTCGTGGGGTGGCCACCCACCAAACACCGGGCGCTGGGCAGATGAAACTGACAGTCACACGTTCACAGCGCGGAGGAGGAGGACACGGGGCCGCACAGGGTTTGAACTTGGGAGCGGAGTGGACACACGGGCTGTGGGGGCCGAGTGACCCGTGGTTCCATGGGAGGCTGTGCCTGGCCTGTTTGCATCGCTGCCCAATCCCCCTCGATAGGAGGGCCGTCTGGCTGGGGGTCTTGTCCGCAGGAACGTATGGGGAGGCCGTCCGAGGCCCCCAGGTCTCACCAGGTGTCAAGGAAGCACATAATGCCGGACCCTCATTTTAGGCCTTTCCCATCTTCCTTCCCCGTCTGACTTTCTCCAAAAGAAACCACTGTCCCAAACCTGGCATGTTTCATTCCACATATGTTTTCCTACTTTCCTTTTTATATAGAAGTTGCAGAACAATGTATTTTTTCAAATTATACCAGTCATATGACCTTTCCATTTGTAACTTTCTTTTCCATGCGTTTTTGTTTTGAGGCTTATCCTTAAATTTACTGTAAATAAATTCATACTAACTGCTGTATGTATCAATCACATGATCAACTACATCTCTCCCCCACTGCCCTGTGAGTGCTCACCTTGCTCCGTGACCAGAGGCGGGCGTGGAAGATTGGCCTCCCTTGAACCTTACTCTTACTCTGTACCAGGCTCCCATACATATAGCTCAGTCATGTGAGGTCGATACTATTATCCTCCCCATTTTCAGCTGAGGAAACTGAGACACGGAGGGACTAGTAACTTGCCCAAGGCCCCCAGCTAGTAAGTGGAAGAGCTTGGGTTTAAATTTGGGCCGTTTGCCTCCAGAGTCTGTGATCTTTAACTGTAGTACTGCTCTGCCTATGACAGACACCAGCTGAATTCTGATTAGGTTTTGGGTGAAATGTCCTATTTCATCCTTATCCTTGCAGCCTTTCTGTGACAACATGTTTAGGTCTATCACTCAGGTGGCATTTGGCTGCAAGTAGAAAAATAAGGTTCTAAGTGAGAGTCACAGGCTTTTAACTGATAAATTTAGCTTGTTTACATTTAGTGTGATTTGATGTATTTGGAAATATTTCTGTCACCTTATTTATGATTTTTACTTGTGTTTGTCATTGCTTCTTCATTTCCCTGATTTCTTGACCTTCTATTAATTGTTTATTCTGTTTTCTCTACATTAGAAGTTCTACATTAAGTTCTGTAATTTCTTCCTGTTCTACTAGCGGTGATCCATACATTTTCTTTTCTTTTTTTCTTTTTTTTCAATGTTTATTTTTGAGAGAGAAAGAGAGACAGAGAGAGAGAGAGAGCAGGGAGAGGCAGAGAGAGAGGAAGACACAGAATCTGAAGCAGCTCCAGGCTCTGAGCTGTCAGCACAGAGCCCGATGCGGGGTTTGGACTTGCAAACCGTGAGATCATGACCTGAGCCGAAGTCAGACACTTGACCGACTGAGCCCCCAGGTGCCCCTCCATAAATTGTTTTCTAACATACATTTTTGAGTTAACATCTAAATTTATTTAACATCTTCCTCCTCTGAAGAATACCAGGTAATGCTTAGGGAGTTTTAACCCTGATCATCAGCCCCCTTCCATTTTAGCTCTAAAAATCGTCATTAATATGGTTTTATACAGTTGGTGTGCGTTTCCTCGGGTGTGTTGTCATTTTTACGACTGTTCTTCTGTGGTAGCGTGTGTGGCTTCCTGTCTCCATCGGCCCCATCGATTGTCCGGAGCCGTTTTGCACTTCTTTTGCTCGTGTGCAGGGGTATCCCCAGCATGCAACAAATACCACGTTGGTTTCTTGCTGAGGAGTTCTTGGACGCTGCGCCAGCGTCAATCTTGGTCCGGAAGTGACGTTTTACACGTGACAGGGTAGCCTTTTGCTCTGTTCCGCCCAGAGGCTGGCGGGTTTCCTGGTGTGCGCAGGCGCTCTGTGAGCAGGTGCTCTCTCTGTTTCACACTTGCACGCGGAGTCGGAGAAGCCGTGCGCGTTCCCACGCGCCGCGGGGTGGCCGCTCCCGTCCTCCCGCGGTGGCCCCGCCTGCCCCCGCGCGTCCACGGCAGCCCCGTTAGCCGCTCTCCTGCTCACCGTGACTTCGGATCCTTTCTCAGTTTCCGGCACCCGGGCCCTTACCTGGCTCCGTCCCCAGCTTAGCCACACGTGGTTTTAAAACATGTATTTTACCAGCATTTCTAGATGTTCATAACGGCAGGTTTTTCACGTTTTCTTAGCTTGCCTTCTGGCCAGACCTGGAAATTGCTGCGTAATGTCCTGACTTCCTGGCCAAGGGCTTTGCGCCCGTGTTGAGCTGCTCGGGGGCACGGCGGGCGGAGGAGCCCGCACTCCCGCCGCCCCGGCCGCCTCTGTGGAGGGAAGGGGCCCCCTCCCCCCGACCTTCGTTACAGGGGACACGGAGACGCAGGTCCCGCCCCCACGTTTCAGATTCCGCGCACCGAATGCCTCCCGGGACTGGATCACGGCGGCAGACACCGTCCTGGAAGCGCGCGGAGCCCGCGGCGCTCAGGCGGGAACAGACGGGAACAGACGCTGCGGAGAGGCGGCCGCGGTGCGCTCTCCGTGCGCTTCGCGTGGGGAGGGAAGGTGGCCTCGCCCCGCTGCCGCCGCCGTTTTGGCTTCTGAAGGGTCAGTGGATGGCGGTGCGGGGAAGGCCTGCGGAACTCCGTGTAGCGTCATTGTATTTTTTGGGTCATAAAAAGTGTTCTGTGTGCACTTTTTAAATAAAGGTGTAATTTACATGCAGTGAAACTCACACACACTCCACCAGCTCACGTGCAGCCCCTCGACCCCTGACGTGGCTTCCCGTCTGTCACTAAAGTGGCGTCCTAACGCCCGTGGCCCGGCCCGTGGGCCCTTCCGCTGGCGCCCAGTGCCTGTGCGCTCGGTCTGCGCGGGTGCCGGACCGTGGTTTGCTCCTCTCTATCGGTGGGTGATAGTCCAGCGTAGGGATGTGCCTTAGTCTCATTTTAATGCTCCTAAGAGTCATTATGTGTGACAGCGTATTTTATTTATGCTTTCCTTTGTTGTTTGGACATTTAAGATGTTTTCTGTTTGCACTGTCACCAACTCCGTCACAGCGACTATCTTTATATATAAATCATTGTCATCAATAACTTTTTTTTTTAACTTTCTTAATGTTTATTTAATTTTGAGAAGGAGACAGAGCGTGAGCAGGGGAGGGAGAGAGAGAGGGAGACACAGAATCTGAAGAAGCTCCAGGCTCTGAGCTGTCAACACAGAGCCCGACGCAGGGCTCAAACCCACAAACCATGAGATCATGACCTGAGCTGAAGTTGGCCAACCAACTGAGCCGCCCAGACGCCCCTCGATAACTTACTTAAGGTCGATCCCGGGAAGGGAGTCACGAAGTCGTACGCTATCAATGTCTTTGAAGCCGATTTTCAAATTAAAAGGCTTCTCCTTTCCTGTCTCCAGGTGGTTTGTAACAAGGTTGGAGTTCATGATCTCCATCTAGTTTGTGATGCTGTCACCGTAGAAGGGACCGGAAGAGTCAGCGAGGCGTCGGCCGCGAGCCTCTGACGCCCTCAGCCATGGACACCACCCAGGACCCGTCCCTCCTCCTGGTGAGGATCCTGGAGGAGCTGGACAGCAAGCAGCACGCCGTCTCCTACCAGGACCTGTGCAAGTCCCTGTGTGCCCGGCTGGACCTGCCCCAGCTCGCCAAGCTGAGGAGCGCGCTCTTCCACGCGGCCTGTCTGGACCCCAGCTTCCCCGCCACGCTGTTCAAGGACAAGATGAAGTGCACCGTGAACAACCAGCAGTCGAAGAAGATCATGGTGGCCGCGGACATCGTGACCGTATTCAACCTGATCCAGATGAACGGGGGCGCGGCCAAGGAGAGGCTGCCCACCGGCCGGCACAAGGTGCGCGGGAAGGAGGCGTCGTTCGAGTCGTGCAGGTCGGACACGGAGGCCTGCGCCGCCGCCGAGTGCGCGCCCCTCAACCGCGAGCTGGGCGACAGGCCCTTCTGCCGGGGCTACGCCGCCCGCCAGGCGTCCCAGGGCCGGAAGGCGGACCGCAAGGACCGCCCGCTGCAGTTCGTGCCCGCCTCCGAGCCCAACTTCCTGCTGGGCGTGGGCAAGGCGCTGAAGAGCCGCGCGGCCTCCCTGGACCGGCTGCAGGCCCTGGCGCCCTACCCCGTCGCCAGCCCGCAGCCCTGCGAGATGCAGAGAACCTACTTCCCCATGAACATCGAGAGCGAGTCCGTTTCCGACCAGGACTCGCTGCCCCTGAGCCCGGGCGCCAAGGACGCCTTCCTCTCCAGCCCGGAGCCCTTTGTGATCCAGTCCTGTGTCCAGAAGAGGAACATCTTCAAAGAGGATTTTCACAACCTGATGGCCGTGTCCCCCACGCTGGCCGGCCCCGCCGACAAGGGCGAGGCGGCGCTCAGGGAGCCCCGCCGGAAGGAGCCCCACAAGGCCCCCTTCTTCAACCACAGCTTTGAGATGCCCTACAGCAGCCAGTACCTGAAGCCCCCGCGCTCCCCCGTGCCCGACAAAAGGCGTGCAAAGCACGAGAGCCTGGATGACCTTCAGGCCTCCACGTATTTCGGCCCAACCCCAGTGATGGGGACGCAGGACGCCAGGCGCCGCCCGGGGAGGCCGGGCAAGCCGACCCCCTGGCCGGCCAAGAGCTGGAGTCTGAACACCGAAGAAGTCCCTGACTTCGAGCGGTCCCTTCTAAACAGAAACCCCTCTGAGGAGAAGGTGCGTTATCCCGGCTCCAGCAGCCGGGCCGCCGACTCCCCGGCCCCGGGCAGGCGCCCCGCGTACCTCGCGCCAGAGGACCAACAGCAGATCCTTCCCGTTGGCTACGCGGCCAAACCGAATGGGCTCAAGTGTAAAGAGCTCTCGTCCCCCGTTGACCTGGAGAGGCGCGAGCCGGTCAAAAAGTTCAAAGACAAGAGCACCGGCTGCACCAGCGAGCAGCTCAGCTCGGACGCCAGCAGCGTGGGCACCCAGACCGAGCAGCACCTGCTGGAGCCCAGGAAGTGCACAGATCCGTGTGCCTCCGGGCAGGGCAGGTACGGCGACAGGCATGCCACGAAGCAGTCAGACGACGACTCAGAAGTCGTCAGCGATGACATCAGTGACATTTTCCGATTTCTCGATGACATGAGTGTCAGTGGCTCCACGGGGGTGATGCAGTCCTCCTGCTACAACAGCACCGGCTCCTTGTCTCAGCTTCACAAGTCAGACTGTGACAGTTCACCGGAGCACGGCCTCACCCAAATCACCAGCGGACTCCCTGGTAGCAAAGGGGAAAAGGGCAACCGGTCGGAAAGCAGCCACCACTCTGAAGAGGAGCTCAAGACCAGTGTGTGCAGGCTGGTGCTCAGGATCGGCGAGATTGAGCGGAAGCTGGAGTCGCTGTCAGGCGTCCGCGAGGAGATTTCGCAGGTCCTGGGCAAGCTAAATAAGCTGGATCAGAAAATGCAGCAACCCGAGAAGGTGGGCGTGCAGATCGACCTGAATTCCTGGACCAGCGAGGCTCCGTCGGACGAGAGCGCCTCTCCCAATACGTTCCATGGGCACGACGGCCCCCGGGGACCCAAACCCGAGAGCGCGGCCGACTGGTGCTGCTCCGACGCCAGCGGAAGCAACAGTGAGAGCCTCCGCGTCAAGGCCTTAAAGAAGAACCTGTTCACGAGGCCGTCGTCCAGGTCCCTGACGGAGGAGAACAGCGCCACGGAATCCAAGATCGCCAGCAGCGCCAACTCGCCCAGAGACTGGCGCACCATCCCCTACGCCAGCCGCGTGGGGCTCGGTGAGGAGGAGCCCCAGGGCCCGGGCCCCGGGGACATGAAGGACTGGCACCGGAAATCTAAAGAGGTAACTGACTCCGCACCCTCGGATCAGGGCTCCTGCACTGGGACAGCCCGGCTCCTGCCCCAGAAAGAGGCTGGCTGCCCTAACAGCTCTGGCGGGCTGTCTGCATTAGCGCAGGGAGGGTGGCCCGGCAGACAGTCCACCCCGCCAGCTCGGAAGAGTGTGTGGGGGGGTGTTGCCCACAGGAGAGAGCTGGCTCAGATCGGGAGGGGGCGGGGCGCAGGGGCACAGGGGCGCTGGGAGCTGGGTGCAGGGAGCGGGGCGCAGGGGTGCAGGGAGCGGGGCGCAGGGGCGCTGGGTGCAGGGAGCGGGGCGCAGGGGCGCAGGGACCCGGGCGCAGGGAGCGGGGCACAGGGAGGGGGACTCAGGGAGGGGGGTACAGGGAGCGGGGCGCAGGGGCGCAGGGTTTGGTCAGGTGAGCTCCTGTCCCCGAGCTCGTTGAGGGCTGTTCCATCGCACACTTTTCCGGGAGACTCGCCCCGCCCCCCAGGCGCACTTCCGGTCTGCGGTGAGCCCTGCGTCCTGTTTCCGGGACGCCCACGGGCCTCGTGGTCGGAGGCTGGCGGCTGCCGGGAGCGCTGTGAAATCCCACGGCCTCTGCGTCCGCCTGCAGGAGACAGGCTGTACGACGTCCCCTCCCTGTGTCCCCGTGTCCCCCTGCAGGCAGACCCCCCGCCGCACCGAGGGCCCCAGCCGGGCAAGGACAGCCTCCTGGTGGAGCAGGTGTTCAGCCCGCACCCCTACCCCACCTCCCTCAGGGCCGCCGTGAAGAGCAGCCCCCTGTACACGGACATGCGGCTGACCGAGCTGGCCGAGGTGAAGCGGGGCCGGCCCTCCTGGACCGTCGAGGAGTTCGCGCGGAACGCGGGCGACAAGGGCAAGCTGGCGGCGCTGGACCTGCAGGTGAGCCCGCGGGCAGTGGAGACGCGGGGCGGCCTCGCCCCCAGCGCCCGGGTCCCCGCCCTGGAGTCCTGAGCCTGAGCGCACCGGCCGCAGGGAGAGGCCTTCCCGAGGGGACGGCCCTTGCTGTGTGGACGCGGCGGCGGTGGGAGCCGCGCCGGGAGCCGCCGCCGCGTCCGGAATCGTCCGGAACTCGTAGCCGCGCAGAGACCGAACCCGTGATCCTCCTTCCCGGTGGGGCGCGTGGGAGGAGCGCGTGCGTGGGCGCCGAGCCGTGACCGGTCCCCTTGCGGAGCGGCCCCACCTGGCCCCGTCCCGCTTTGCCTGCCTGTGTCTCCCGTCGCCACGGGAAGCACCCCGTCCTCCTCCCCTGCAGAATCAGCTTCGGGATGTGGCTCCTCCAGGGCAGTGGGGGGGGAGGGGGGCGGGGACCTCACGTCCCCCCCCCCCCAGCGCTGGGCTCCTCTGGAGGCTGAGGGACCCAGAACATTCCCTCCACCTGGCCCCACCCCTGTGCACGGGTGTGCCAGGGTCTCCCCCGCAGCCGCTGTGAGAAGGCACCGAAGGTACCCGGCAGTAGGGGGCGCTAGAAAGGACTTCTGGGGCCAATTGAGTGACGCTGAAGTCAGTCAGGTCCGCTGTGCTCTCCCAGCGGCTGTGAGCACAGGGCACGGGGACCGTAGTCACCTGCAGCTTAGAGAGGAGATGGAGGTTCTGAGCTCAGTGCCTGCCGGGGGCGGACAAGCCTCATTTGTGCAGGACTCCAGCCAGCCGGCATTCTTCCTGGCTTGTCCAGAGTGTGGGGGACCCGCATGTCCCCACAATGACCACAGTGACATGTTTAAATCGGGCCCTAAGGGACTGCAGTTAGGGGAAGGGGCAGCCCTGGCCAGGCTCTAACAGTGGGGTTTGTGGCGACAGCCCCCCGCCCCTCTTACCCCTGCACACTGTGTCCCCTTGGGTGCCACATGCCACTGTCCCTCCCGGACACGTCCTGTCCCAGCCTCGTCCTGCTGGTAGACCAGAGTTTGGACGCCCCACGCCACTTCGCGGCAGGGGTCAGGATCTGGGGGTGTGGCTGGCCCCACGAGTGCCTGACTGTGACTGACGGAGTCAGAGATCAAGAAACGTCTTTTCTTCTGATGTTTATTTGGGGGGGAGGGGCAGAGGGCGAGGGCGAGAGGACCCCAGTCAGGCTGTGCGCTGTCAACATGGAGCCCAAAGCGAGGCTTGAACTCATAGACCCTGAGATCCTGAGCTGAGTCGAAACCAAGAGTCAGACGCTTGATTGGCCGACTGAGCCGCCCGAGCGCCCTAAAACTTCTTTTTAAAGTTTCAGGGAAGGGGGTGCATGTGCTATTTTGCCCCTACAGACACATGAGATGGTAATGTGCCAGGTCTATAAATAGAAACACAGAATTCCCAGAAATAAAACTAGGTCTTCAGACTAGAGAGCTCATGGCCTCACTTAGGTCCAGCCCGGGAGGGGGCATCCCGGTCGCACAGAGCCGGAGGTGGGGGCTCATCCCGCAGCGCCCAGCCGACCGGGGCTGGAGGAAGGGGCTCATCCCGCAGAGCTGGAGCCGGAAGGGGGGGCTCATCCCGCAGCGCCCAGCCGACCGGAGCCGGAGGGAGGGGCTCATCCCGCAGAGCTGGAGCCGGAAGGGGGGGCTCATCCCGCAGCGCCCAGCCGACCGGAGCCGGAGGGAGGGGCTCATCCCGCAGAGCTGGAGCCGGAAGGGGGGGCTCATCCCGCAGCGCCCGGCCGACCGGAGCCGGAGGGAGGGGCTCATTCCGCAGAGCTGGAGCTGGATGGGGGGGCTCATCCCGCAGCGCCCGGCCGACCGGGGCTGGAGGAAGGCAGGAGGAAGGCCTGACTTGTTCTCACTCCTTTTTGGAAACTCAGGTGACGTGAGGACAGCCGTACCGTCCGGACAGTCTCCGGGCCCCGTGGTGTCCAGGCATGAGGTTGTCCACTCGGCGGTGGGGGCCGTGGGGGGCCCTGTCTGTCATCTCCGACGATGGGTCAGTGGCTGGGCTGGCGGTGACCCGTGGAGGTGCGGTTGTGGACAGCAAGACTGGAATTTCACTTAATGTTCACGTGGTGGGAAATCATCTTTGGTTTTGTAACTATTTAAAAATGGAGAGACCGCTCTTACTCGTGGGCTGTTCCCAGGCAGGCGGCGGGGGGCGTCGGCACCAGTGACAGATGTCGCCTTGGGATCTGAGGCCACGGGAAGGGAGCGGTTTCTGAAACCCACCGAGACCCAGGGCTCCGGAGCAGGTGCCTGGTAGGAACTGGGGACACGTGTGTCCGTGGGGCCAGGCTGCTCTGTCCCCAGAGCCAGGTGACAGATAAGAGGTGCGTCTGGGAGGACAGGGGCCAGTGAGTGACCCGGGTCAGAAGCATCAATTCCCCCCCCCCCCCCCCCGCCCCGTGACACGGTACAGCGCAGCTTTCCAACAGTCTTTGAAGGAGGTGTTTTGTGATCTTGTGTGTGAGAGACTTGAACGTGCACGTTTTGTGCGTTAAACAAATACATTGTGTTCCGGAGACTGAGGTGACCTCGCCGTGTTAGCCCTCATGGACGCCACATTATTAAAAGCTCTTGCGGAAGCAGGAGAACAGGACTGACTTGCGCGTCACGGGGTCCACGGGCAGCTCAGGGAACGGTGGTGCGTCTCCTGCAGACGCTGCGTCAGCCCCAGGCCAGGGAGACAGGTGTCAGGGCGGGTCCCGCCATCCGGGACCGAGACTCTGGGCAGGGGCCTCACCTGCTCAGACAGACGTTTGAAATGGAAATATTTTAGATCTGGTTTGAACTGCGCGTCTGGGAGGTGACTGAGTTTTCAGGAGACACTTTTGGGGGGACCTGGGAGAGAATCAGAGGCACGGGACAGCCCCGCCTCAGACCACTCTGTTCTCAGGGCGGGGAGGGGGGAGTCTTTGTTGGTGAGGGTCCCGGACCCTCGGGGCAGCAGGGCGGGGGGTGCAGTCGTGGAGGGTGGGGGCCCGCGGTGTGTCAGGACCTGGTTTCAAGTACTTACGTGCCTCTAACGTCTTGTCTTCCCCTCTAGACGCAGGAATCTTTAAACCCAAACAACCTAGAATACTGGATGGAAGATATTTACACCCCAGGCTACGACTCGTTACTGAAGCGTAAGGAGGCCGAGTTCAGACGCGCCAAGGTCTGCAAGATCGCCGCCCTGGTGGCCGCGGCCACCTGCACAGCCATCCTCGTCATCGTGGTGCCCATCTGCACGATGAAATCCTGAGCCCGCGGCACCTCCCTCTGTGGCTTGAGGTCCCCGGGCCGTGTGGGGACAGCCCGCTGGGGCAGACCTGGAGCCGTGAGGCTTTCTGCCGGCCGGGAAGCTGCGCTTCCGGAAGTGCGCATTCTAGAGAGACACCTGCCCTCCCACTGGCTCAGACCTCATGATGCTCAGATGCGTGTTTAGAAGCGCAATATCTTTTCTACCAAAAGAACGTAATGGACGTCCAGAACGTGCGAATTGAATTCCAAGCAAAAAAAAAAAATTAATTGGATTCTTCCCGTTATTGAGGTCTTGTGGTGGGGACGTGCTGCACGGCAGGTGTAACACATGCCCACCTGGGGAGCGGAGGGGAGGCCTGGACGGCTTCTTTCCTTCATGTCCTCAGGCCAGCGCGGGGGACGCGACAGGCTGTGTGTCCCCACAGGATGCGACTTCTCTGCTGCCCGGCATCAAGGGCTACTGACTTTTCAATCTTGCCCTCTGGTCATCGCTCCGATCTTCACTGCAGATCTTCATGGAATGTTCTGGACCTTCCTCCTGTGCGCCGGGGAGGGAGGAGCTGGCCTGCCGAATCAAGCGTGGAGTGTGCTAGGCTGAGGGACCCAGGCCGGGGCCCTGTCCGCACCCCGAGCAGGGGGAGCCACTCACCAACGTTGTGAGGTCAGTATCGGAAAATCACGGCCGCCCCCACGGTCCCCCACCCCTCCTTGGGCTTCTGTCCCCTGGCGGTCCTGGACACTGTGCCTCTCACACGCGAGTCGGGGGTGTGGGGCGTGGCCTTGAGCCTTGAGGAGCAGAGACAACTTTGACGTCCTGTGAACCGTGGTCTCCGTGCGCCACAAAACCACTTCCGGGGGCTCCTGAGAGCTTGTCAATCTCACGGTAAAGGCACTGAGGTGTCCTGACGCAACGCCCACTCCAGAGTTCCGAGTATTTGTCAGCAGTGCGAAAAAGATGCTCTATTTAACCACTGATCTATCTATCTAATTATCTATCTATCTATCTATGTGTCGTACTAAATACCTAATTTTGGTTTATTGTCTTTGCTAAATAACTTGAGGGCACGGTTGCTCCGGTGTCCAGGAAGCTGTTGTGATTGGGTCAGGATTTGATCTGTTTCCACCTGTCCAACGGTGCTTTGACGTAACTGCAATGAAAGAATCCTCCGATTTGTGGAGCGTGAGAAGAGCCGCTCTGGACGGTGTAAGAAATTCCTGAAAGAGGGGCTGGGGAGCAGCTCAGGTTCCAAAGCAGGAGGAGTCCAGCATCCGTCCCCAGGACCTTCGAAGAGGTCCGAGCTGGCTCCGTCCGGCCCTGTGGTTCGCACACGGGGTGGTCACACTTCACACAGTTAACAGGAAGGGACGGTGCCTCTGTCTGTAGTGAGCCTTCGTTTTTAAGGGTCTTCATGTTCCCTGTTTGTGTCCTCCTGTTTATGTACGGACTTTCGACTCGGTGACCAAAACTTAAGCCTTAGTATGGAGAACTGGGGATTTATCCTTGAACACGAACGCACGAACACTCTCCCTCCCTCCCTCCCTCTCCCTCTCCCCC
>PISW01013782.1:0-24427 GCA_004023785.1 Mungos mungo
CCCCCCCCCCCCCCCCCCCCCCCCCCGATCGTGCTGTCTCTGTCTCTCCCAAAAATAAATAAACTTAAAAAAATTCCAAACGACTAATTTTTAAAATGTTAATAAAATAAGATGACTGTTCTAGTTACCCCCTAGAACTCAGAGGTTGAATAAAGTTGCAAGCCCTGAGGCTCCCCCCACATAGACATTCTAGGGAGGACCCAGAATAAGCAGCAAGCTGCCCTCCACGGAACCACAAGGACATCTGATGATGCCAAGGCCAAGTCGTCTCACTCACCCGGCGGGGAACAGCCTCGGGGAGCCTGGAAAGACACACCCCACGTTCCCACACCCCAGCTCGCCCTCACGCGTAACCAGTGTCAACTCCACCTGCCACAGTCTCCTGCAGGCCGAAAGGACACGGAACATGCACCTCGCAGAAGCAACACGCATTGCCGAGCAGCCACTTTCCATGCTGCAAGCAAACGTCCTCTCCACAGTCAGCCTCCTCCACACTGGAGAGCAGATGTGTCCTGAACGAGGCCCACAGACCGAGCTCCAGGGAAACGTCCCCTGGACTGTCTGCTCACCTTCCAGGATGAGCCCTTTTGGTGAATCACGTCTCGGGCAGGGTTATTGGCTGTGACAGCGGTTCCTGGGTGCTGAGCTACATACAGTGAGATGAGGGTGCTGCTGGGAACCTCGTCCCTCCACCCCTGCGCATGCGCCTTGCTGAGCAGAACGCCGTGAGCGCCAGCATAAACCAGACGGACAGGGAGCGAGCAGTTCTGCCCCCAGCCCCGGGCTTTGCTCAGAACCCCGCCTCTCCTACCTCGAGGGGAAATCGGAGCAAGGGCAAGACCCCCAGGCTCAGCTGGCTGTGCGATGGCCCAGCTGGGTCTCAGCCGGGGAGGTGTGGCTGCAGAGCCCTGCTCCCACCTGCACACGGCGGGGTCCCCGGAGCTTACAGCCCCCCCACCCCACCCCAGGGGCTGAGCCAATCACTCCTTCCCTCGTTTGTCAGACATCTGTCGGCACAAGGGCTGAGGATGCTGTTTATCAGCAAAGTAGCCCAAATCGCTGGAAGCAACTGGACCTCTCCGAAGTCCAAGATGATGTGTCATAGTTTTTGACAAGACCTGTTTTTGGTTTTCTTTCTGGGTCTTTCTCAGCTGCACATAAAATAACGGTGCATCTTACCATCAGTGGACCTTGGATTTGGAGAAATGCGGTCATGTCTAGATACAATGCATTCTCAGTGGGAAGTTTCCAAGATTCAGAATAAGGAACACTTGGTGACATGAACGCTGCTGCCCTGGGGAGCGCCCACAGCGGGGACCGAAGAGGGTAAGCGGGAGAGGGGGGAGGGGTGGTGTTTTACATCAGTCGCGGAGGAGAAAGAGGAGAGTGCCAGCCTGGGGGCGGAAGTGGGGGTATCATCCTGTCACCGTGTGTCCTGCATAAGACACTGGACCAGACTCTGACTCCTGGCTGCCCCCACGTGCTGCCCTTAGTTGAGCTGCCCACGCCCTCTATGCCTCACTTTCCCCTATGTGTAAAGGGGTCTACAAGTTGCACCTGTTCCCCAGGCTGGCGTGAAGGTTAAGTGCATTCATAAGTGCTGAGAACAGCCCTCAGCAATGATTCCTAGATGGTATCCATCTGTATTTTATCTTTGAAAAAATAATCTTACATTAAAAAAAAAAAGGAAAGAAAAGAAAAAATCTTTTACCGCTTCCAGACCTAAAAGGCAGTCACAGAAGTGTGGCTGGAGCCGCGTATTATTAGGATTTGGGGGAAGCTTCTGCTGAATGCCAGAAAGAGCTGGGAGCAGAGGAAGGTGCTGGAAGGACAAGCAGCCGTCCCCGAAAGCCGACATCAGAGGCTGCTTCGTGGCTGACCCGCCTCTGGATTCAAAGTGGTGGTGGGAGGGGGGGACACAGGCACGTCCAGGCGGGTGAGCAGAGGCGGAGATAAAATTAGGTTGGGGAGCTGGAGAAGAAATGCTTGTGTTCCTTTTCCCCAAACACGGCTTTCCGCGCCACTCACTTCCCTCAGGATGTTTGTATTTCCGCCCCCGCTGGAGCCGGCCCAGGATCCTTCCAGAAATGCAGGTTCAGAGAAGACACGTGGCCTGTCTCAGCTCTCCTGGTGGCAGCCTGGTCCTGACCATCTACCCGACTATCCCTTGACATCTAAGCAAAGCTGAGCTACGAGGGAAAACTTGAACCTTCCACGTCACCTGGGAGCCCTCTTCGGTGCCACATTTTCACAACGAAAAGGGGAAAAAAAGCCTTCAAGTCACTTATCCAATATTTTTCGCCTGGGTGTCGGGCTGTCTTGATCCTTTATTTCCTTTCTCAGACTTGATCTTCAGTTGAAGGGGGGAAAACAAACCTTGGATACATGCACTTTTTTAAAAGAGAAAACTGCTCACAGAAGTCTCTAGTCTTCAGGGAGAACCTCATCTCTTTTATTCAAGACAAGAAAGATAATCTATAAAACACAGAAATGCAGATGAACATGTGGTCTCCTCCCCTTTCCCCAGACGACTAGCAAAGTTCACTTAGGGCGCTTTACAATTTTTCCTCAGAGGCCACAGAGTGAGACAATTGGATTTTGCCGCCCAGCTCCACTTCCTAAGGGTCAGGAAGGCTGGTGTTCTGGTAATAGACCCAGATTTTGCTGAGGTAACAATTAATCAAGACTTCTCTGCAAGTACTACCAATCTTGAGTTTCTCTCGCTACACGGATCCATTTTAATAAGAGCTGACAGTTTAATCAGGTAAGATAAGGCACATTTTCATAATAGGGCACAAGAGGCATGCATACTTTTCCATTAATGGATCTTGGGATCTGGTCACACAGCCTCTGCATAAAATGTAGACATTTCGCTCCAGCGTACCCTTCTGATCTGGTGCCACACCAGGAAAGCTCAGGAAAAAAAGGCAAAACTGGCTGTAAAGGACACTTCATAATAAAATGGACTGCACACATTCCAGAGACCTCGACTTGCAAAGGGACTTGTGTCCATGACTCCAGTCCCACTGATCACTTAATGGCCATTGTTAACCTTATAACCAAGACATGGGGGGAAAGAAACCTTAATTCTGAAAAATGGCTTCATATTTATTCCAAGTAGAGACAGAATTTGGGCCAACAAGTCATGAATATGGATGAGTGTAAACACACCCAATGAAACACACACCCTGAGGTGCCAAACCAGAGGCGATGCAGCGGAGGGAAGGCATTTCTTGGACTCCAGCCCTCTTCCCTCCGGCTCCAGGCCAAGCTCAGTGCCCTCCACTGAAAGGCCCCGCTGGTGGGTCTGGGGGGATGGGCAGGGCCAGCCCTGCAGGGTACAAGGTGAGGTTGGTTGTGGAATACCCTGGAAAGGTTCCAGTGTTCCCGCTCCTTGGTGATCTCTGGGTCCCTGGCAGGAGTGGCCTGCGTAAGAGGCCCTGGGAAGACCTCCCGGAGAAGGGAAAAGACAGGCTGCAGTACCCTTCCCCAGATCCCAGCCCTAACGAGCCCCCTATCCCAGGCTCCACAGCCTGAAAGGGAGGCTGCCAGGTCTCCCGGTGTCCTGCTGCTGCCATAGCAACACTTGCCCTTGGAGACGGAGCCTCCTGCCAGTTGTGACACGGCTGCCTCTGGGCTCAGGGCCTGAAAATGATTAGGGCCTTGGGACGAGAGGACCCAACAACCCAAGAAGAGAGGGGCCACCAGAAACCCAGAAACGGGGCTCCTTAGGAAAGAGAGCTGCAAGAGGATACAAAGGAAAACTCAAAATAATAAATAATAAAATTCAATCGCAGTATATGTTTTAAAAAGACTTTAAATGTGATCCTTAAATTTAAAAATTCCATCTATAAATTGAGGTAGAGCGGCCACTACTGAGACCCAAATCAGTAGCTCTGAAATTGAGCGGAAGAAATAGCTCAAACTACAGAGTAGCAATTCAGGGGCAATGTGGTTTCGGGGGAGAGTACGTGAACACTGGGTCTTGGGGGCGGGGGGAGGCCGGCTTCCGAGAGTTCTGCCTGCAGGCACAGAAAGCAACTTTCACGGCAGAACACTCACTCATCAGGGATTGTACTGATGTCATGATTAAAAGAATGTCCTTTGAGATATGAAATGAAATTAAAAAATGAATAATGTCATTCATGCAGGTTAGAATCAGTAGGAGAAATGATTTTGGTCTTAGGACGTATGGGAGAGAAAACAAGTGTAGCCCACCATCATGGTTCTAACCAGCTGCCTCATGTTGGGTGTGACCCGCGACTATCGCATCTCTGTCTCTGAGCCACAAGATACCTCAGGCCATCCGTGTCGTTTCTGAAGGTTATTCTGGGATGGGCTATCCAGTATCGACTTTCTTGGCAATAAAATTGGGAGACCGACTACGACCCGGAAAACAAAGAGGTCTAGGCATTCCACCTGCTATGTAATCTACTCCCAAGAACACTGAGAGGCTCTAAGGATTTGTCATTAGGATGCAGGCTAGCAGCATAACATCCTTTTTGAATCAGGAGCGACGGGAAGGACCGAAGTAAGACTATGGTTTGCGTAACTCTTAGCTGAATCAGGTTCAAAGATTTCAATGACGTAGCTGTTCTGTTTGGGGTGTTCATTTTGCACGATTTGTACGCATACTGAAGGACGTCCCAGCATTTCCACGATGAACCTACAAGAACCGGAGAAGCCAGGTAGCTCCTGAATTTCATTTTCCAACTCTCGTATTCAATGATATGATGAAGAACATAATCTGGGGAAAGAGCCATCAGAATAGTCAAGGCAATGACCTAACTACTTCAAGAGGAACTATTTAAAAGTAGGCATCTCTTAAAATTGTGGTTCTCAAAACTATAGGGTTCTTCATGATCTTTTTTTCCTGTTTTGTTTATTTATTTATTTTTGAGAGACAGAGAGAGACAGCACGAACAGGGGAGGGTCAGAGAGAGAGGGAGACAGAGAATCTGAAGCAGACTCCAGGCTCTGAGCTGTCAGCACAGAGCTTGATGCGGGGCTCAAACCCACGAACTGTGAGATCATGACCTGAGCCGAAGCTGGACGCTTACCGGACTCAGCCACCCAGGCGCCCCTTCATGATCCTTTTAGAGTTCCACAGGTTTAAATGATTTCTATAACATTGCCACGAAGTTATTTGCCTCCCCCTGAGTAGACATTTGCACTGATGTCAGAAGTAACAGTGGATACAGCAGCTGGCTGGCCAACGTGCCTGGAGGCCGTGGCATCCAGCCCTGCTGACGTCACCTTACCCTTCCGCACCACATCCTCAGAGCATGGACAGAAAACGCCAATGTCCTTTAGCATGTTTTTGATGAAACCAGAAAAATAACTGGTTTTATTATGTAGCTACCCTTGGGGACTCACTTTTTAGTATTCTGTGTGACATAATGAGTTCACTTTAGCTATAATGTTTTAAATTTTTCTTAGTTTTCATTTTTTTATCTCAAAATTTTTTTATTTTTTTAATAGTTTATTGTCAAATTGGTTTCCATATAATACCCAGTGCTCCTGCCCACAAGTGCCCCCCACCATGACCATCACCCCCTTCTTCCCTCCCCCTCCCCCTTCAGTCCATGGTTCGTTTTCAGTATTCAGTAGTCTTTCATGGTTTGTGTCCCTCACTTTCCCCCGCTCTCTTTCCCCCTTCCCCTCCCCATGGTCCCCTGCCAGCTCTCTCCTGTTAGACCTATGAAGGCAAACATATGGTATCTGTCCTTCTCTGCCTGACTTATTTCGCTTAGCATGACACCCTCAAGGTCCATCCACTTTGCTACAAATGGACCCCATTTGTTTATGTAGGCTGTATCTATATTTGTTGATTAGAATAGATAGAGCCTACATAAACAAATGGGGTCCTCAACAATTTTGAAGAGGGTAGTAGAACAGTCCTCACCCAAAACTTCCAGAACTACTAGCTAAAAAGATCCTGTCTCTGCCACTTACAGGCTGAGTTGCTTTGGGCAAAATACTTCATCCTCTGCGCCTCCGTTTCCTCATTTGTAAAATGACGGTAATAACAACACAATGCATGTAAATCATTAGTGCAGCACCTGGCCCATAGTAAACCCGCCGTGGGTGTTAGCTGTTATTGCTTTCTCACTATTCATCAAGCACCTACAAGTGCCAGGACTGTTCTGGGTGCTGGGAAGACAACAGCAAACAAGAGACAAACACCCCAGCCCTATAGTTCTCGCATTCTGCCAAGAGAAGCAGAGAGTGAAACAAATACACAGGTAAAAACACTGAGTGTGTGTGACAAGGGAGGGAGCCAGGATAGGGAGTGTCACGCAGAGCAGTGGTACAGAGCGGGGGTCAGGGGGGTGGGGTGTTTCTGAGAAGTAGGTGTGAGTGAAGACAGAGATCAAACCAGATGGCTCCTCATGGCCCATGTGGCCCATGTGGCCCATGTGACCGGGGCATGGGCAAGAGAGCCAGAGCATGAGCCCAGATCTGAGTGGGAGGGTGTGAGACAGACCATGCGGGACACTGTAGGCCCTGGCAAGACTTTGGGTACATTCTGAGTGGGATGTAAGGCTTTGGAGATGCTGAGGTATGATGTGAGCTGATCACCCATTTAACAAGCTCACGGTGTGATGCGTGCCCCAGAACTGCCCTCTTTCCCTGGGAAAACCCTTCAAGGACTGCTCCCATTGGACCTTTACTTGGGGTCTTCTCAGAAGCCATGAAATATGTTAACTCTTCATCTCCATCAGCCCTAAAGATCTCAAGTGTGTGGGTTAGAAGCAGAGCCTTCTCAGCCTTGGGTCCCCCGATACTGGGCATCACCCATCTACCTCTCCAGGCCCACCCCAACCTTCTCCACCTGTGCTGACAGGGTTCCCTTCCCTCTGGCTTCCAGTTGGGCTCATCCAGAATGGACCACAGGTAGGATGTAGAAAGGAGGGGATTTGGGGTTCTGACTCCCCTGGCTCCTCCCTTATGGGCTAGCTGAGTTCAGTTCCTGCGGTGTCCTGTCTCACCACCCACACATCACTTTCCACCGTCCATAACATGGCCTCGCCTCACCACCTCTGGCAGGGAGAAGCCGCTACACAGGTCCTAGGGCTCCACACCACCCCCCGTTCACATGCTATAAAGGACCTCCTAAGATTACCCAAATGGAGTGTGCTATCAGTCTGCTTCCAGGGCCCTGACCAATGGACTCCCATGGGTCCAACCCAGCACCCTGGGTTTGGATTGCCCTCCGGGAGGGTGGGGATCTCCGCTGTCCTGTTCATGGCTATTTTCTGTCCTGTTTATGGCTATCCATGGTTGAGAAGAGTCTCAGGCACACAGTATGCACTCACTAAATATTTGCTGGATGAGTGAATGACAAACGAATTTTCATTTTCATTTTGTCCACATATTAAATCAAGGGCCTCAAAACACTTTAGATTAGGAATTAATTGCCTCTCCAAGTCATTATTTTAATCCATAGCTATAATCAAACCTCTACCAACCCACAGTTAATAAATGAAAACGGACACATAACAAGTTAGCAGAGAGGAGAGCTCAAATGAAGCATCACCTGGAAATCTCACCAGGACTCTGCACATACTCCTGTGGGGGGGGAGGGGTGGGAGTCTCTATACTTTTTCTGTTTTTCTTTGCTTGATTCCATTTGCCTTTTAATTTCATTTATGATATTTTTAAATTTTAAGATCACTTATTTGAGAGTGTGCGTGTGATTGGGGGAGGGGCAGGGGGGGTGGAGAATCCCAAGAAGGCTCCGCACTGTCAGCGCAGAGCCTGACCTGGGGCTCGATCCCATGAACCAGGAGCTCATGAAAACCATGAGCTGAAATCCAGGGTCAGACACTTAACGAACTGAGCCACCCAGGCGCCCCTTCATTTATGATATGCTTAAGTGTAACAACCTGATTAGGACATAATCCACATACATTCACATACAATCCACCCACTTAAGTGTACAAATCAATGGTTTTTAGTATAGTCACAGAGGCGTTCAACCACACCCACAGTTTTAGAACTTCTTTATTATTCCCAGAACAAACTCCATGCCCATAACTCCCTACTTCCCTCTCACTCCCCCACCCAGGCTCTAGGCGACCACTGTCTATATCTGGACATTTCACATAAATAGAATCATACAACATGAGATCCTTTGTAATGCTTTCTTTCACTTAGCGTAATATTTTCAAGATGCACCCATGCTATAGGAAATATTGGTACATCACTCCTTTTTATTGGCAGGTAATATTCCCCTGTATGGATACACCACATTGTAGTGATCCACTCATCAGTTGGTGGACATTTGAGCTGTTCAACGTTTCGGCTATTATGAATCATGCCGCTATGAGCAGTGTACAAGTTTTATGTGGACATGGGTTTCCATTTCTCTTGGATAGGATTGTGAGGTCATGCAGTAACTCTATGTCTAACCTATTGAGAAAGGGACACACAGTTTTCCAAAGCAGTTGCACTATTTTTCATTCCCACCAGCAGTGTATGAGGCTTCTAATTATTCCACATTCTCATACTGTTATCTTTTTTTAAATGATAGCTCTATACTTATTCTTAAACATTTCCAGGAGAGGGGATTTTTGTTAGATGTGGCTTCAATCAGCTCTCTGGACCCCTCACTGAAATGATCCTGTGTAAGGGGCTGTTTTAGTACTTCCTCCCCAGCACAATTTCTGGAGTCCTATCCAGGCTCCAAGAACACTAAGTCGATGTGGCCCCAGGTAGCACACTGAGAGTCCAGACAAATTCCACAGTGGCATGAATTCTTCATGCTCTAAAGCTGTCCTGTCCAATATGGTAACCACTAACCATATGTGGCTATTCAAATTTAAATTAATTAAAATGAAGTGAAATGAAACATTCAGTAGCTCCGTCACACTGATCACATTTCAAGTGCTCAGTAGCTGTATTGGACAGAGCAGATACAGCACATTTCCATCACTGTAGAAAGTTCTATTGGATAGCACTAAAGAGGAAAGACAAAAGACACTACACATCACTACTCTGTTCATCGCAGTGGCTTTGTCTCCAGACCCCCTTCACTTAAACACCTCGTGACATACACTCCCATTTCTCCAGGCAACCAAAGAAGATCAGAATTCTTAGAAAAGGGAGATGGATGTGTACTTTGATGTAGAAATGCAGAAATGTTGACCTTGAGACCTTATAGGTGGGCTACCATGTTTCCCAATCAGCTCAACAACTTTGAGGTATTCTTTTCTTTCCTTAGGGTCCAACTACCCAAACCTCAATGTCTCAGATGAGAAATATTTAACATCTAAAATGATCTCTTTCTGAAAACTCTTCTGTAAAGGATTGCCAACATCCATGCTTTTCTAAAACAAAGAATTTGCTGCGTATGTGCTATTAATAATTAGCAGTCAATTAACACTTTTCAGCTTCCAGCGTGTTAAAAATGTTAACCAAGTGGTTCATAGGAGAAAAAACTTGCCCTCAAAGCATCAATGGCGTGTTACATACTAAAGCAGAGTTGGCCTTGAATTCTGAGGGCTGGTACGTGGTGGGGCATACCAAATGCGGGATTTCACACATCTTTATTATTATTAACATTCAAAGAATATATTCATTATACCTTGAAAGGCAGGCGAATACCCCTTTCTCAGTATCTCTAAAGCCATAATCCTGCACCTCGCCACAAGTTCAGTGATGTCCACGGACCAAAGCTCCGGGTGAACATTTCAATCCCCTTATACAAAAGTTTGCTATTACCAATTTAGTTATTAAAAAACTACATAAAGCAATTTGAAAGTCAAGCTTTTCCCAGAGCTTTCCTCCCCCTTTAAATCACTGTAGACAGACCAGCTCTTGCCAGGTCTTGTTTTAAGGAAGCAACCCATAATTTTTCAATCAGTTCACAACTATGTGACCTTCGAGTAAAGACTGAAGGGTGTCTGGGGAACTCTTTCTCTCTGGATATGAACCTCCAGTTTACACATGAGCCACGGTTCTCAGTGTCTTGCATCTGAACGGAGGATGTGGTGCCCATGAGAACCTGCTCACTGTCCTGGACCGATGTCCATGTTCACTTGTTCAGTAAAAGTGGACAGGCAGCCCAGCCCTGTGCCCACCTGAAGGCAGTCAGGAGACCGTGGGCTCCACTGGTGCCATTCCCCTTCCTTAAAAGCCTAAGTTCCGTATTATGCACGGGCAGGTCCTGTGGTCCCATCACACATCGATTCTCTTTGTGCTGTGGGTCCCCACAAGCTATCAAGCAGACTCAATGGAGTTGTGAAGTAGGTTCAAGAGTGGGTGCAAACTAAAGTCTGTTAGGGACAGAGAGAAAGCTGTGAGACTGTAGAGGTCATTTCACTGGACGCCCATGGTTCCCCCTGCTCACGTTTGAGGAGGTAGGGTCTTACCACCCCTTCTCTTTACAGAGACGGCCACGGAAATTTAATGACCTACTTAAAGTCACTGGGGTGGGATGGGAATCGAGGCATCTGGTCACCATAAAGGGAACAAAAACATTCACAAAATGTGGCAAGCAGCTCCAAGAATATTACAAGGGCCAGGATACGCACAACTTGTCTTTGATGACTGGATTCAGGGCCAGAGAAAGGGGCCGTAGAACTTTGTAACACCTTCTGCTCAATCCCCAGGATAAGGCATCAGCTCCTTCTTATGTTGGGACTGAGGTTATCGTGTGGGGGTGGACATGGGGCACGGGGGATCTGCATAGGACACCAGCTGTCCCATTCTTCAGGCGGGTCCCAGCCTGATGCTCCTCCAGTTTCCCATCCTCAGCTCAGCCTTCTAACATTAGTGAAGGTTCACGCTTGATGACCATTGGTCAGTAGGAAGGAGCACTGTTCAGTGACCATGGAGGCCACCGTTCCTCTAGAGAGCGTGACACAGAACCAGAAAGAGACACGGCATTAGCTTCTGTTTAATATATTTACATGCTTTGATAGTATCTGAAATCATCTGTGAGAGAAAACAGCAGGAATACTCTCTTATCTGCGCCAACTACTGGGCTTGACTCTGTATCAGGTGCCACTTACAGCACAACAAAGTGTAACAAAACTCAGTGGCCTGAAACTATGGCATATTTACTATTTCTCAGGATTTTGCATATTGACAGGATATGCTTCTGTTCTCGGCTGGTTGGGCAGAGGCTTGATGGTCTAAAATGGCCTCACTTTCATGTCTGCATTTTCACACGGCATCCCCAGGGCTCTCTCTACAAATTTTTCCTCTAGGAAGCTACACGGAGTTTCTTCACACAGAGGCACAAAAGTTCCAAGAAACTAGAGCAGATGAATCCCGCTTCACAAGGGGCAGGTTCTGCTTGCATTATAGCTGTTAATGTCCTTTTGGACAAAGCAAGTCACATGGCCCATCCGCAGTCAGATGGGAGGAGCTACCCAAGGGCGTGGCTACAGGGAGGCACAATTAATTGAGGGTCATTTCTGCAGCCATCTGTGACAAACTACCCCAGATGTGCTATAAGCCAGCAAAGTTTCATTTTCTTCTGTTGAATGAAATGTCGATAAGTATGAAATAGTATCTAAGCCAAGTTATTGGACTGACTAGTAATATTTCATAATATGACTTAAGCAACCATTACCTGTGAAAGAAGATGCACTTGTAGCAAGACTACAGAATATCAAATCTAAATACAGGGCACGTTTGTGGCTCAGTTGGTTAAGCATCCAACTTCGGCTCAGGTCATGATCTCACATGATCTCACAGTCTGTGGGTTCGAGCCCCGCATCGGGCTCTGTGCTGACAGCTCAGAGCCTGGAGCCTGCTCCAGATTCTGTCTCCCTCTCTCTCTGCTCCTCCCCCATTCGCTCTCTGCCTCTCTCTCTCTCAAAATAAAATAAAGACATAAAAAATGAAAAAAAAAGACTACAAAATATAAAATCTAAATACAGGGACACCGGGGTGGCTCAGTCCGTTAAACGTCCAAATTTGGCTCAGGTCATGAAGGTTGCTGGGTTTGAGCCCTGCATCAGGCTCAGACCTGCATGCAGCCTGCTTGGGATTCTCTCTCTTCCTTCTCCCTCTGCCCTTCCACCACTTGCACTGCTCTTTCTGTCACAATAAATAAACTTTAAGAAAAAAACTAAATACAAAGATCTGATTTGACTCATACTTTTAATTTCCTTCTATCTTGTTCTCTAACCAATCTCCTTAAGATTTCTTTCAGTTTTCTGCAAATATCTTTTTTTCCATGGCTTTGATGTATAAGGCATGGTGAAGGTCCAAAGATTAGTAGAATATGATCTCTTCCCTACTGGGAGAGACAGTCTCTGCCCAGATCACTGTACTATTTATCATGAGAGAGTAGGAAAACATCTCAAGTACAGAAGCAGAGGAAAGTCCAAGTGGAGTCAAGCTCAGGCCCGACGCATACCTCATTGCTGTAACTTCATGAGATTCCTAACAATCTCCATCTAATTCCAACCTAGACATATGCCGGGGACCTCCCCTTAGGGCACTGTCACCTTTACTGGCTTCAGTGACAGGAGACTTCCAAGTGTTCCAGACCACTGGACAGAGGACTGTCCCCTGGGATGGCTGGATGTGGGGCTGAGCGGTGTCTCAGGGCACAAAGGAGCATCGGACAACACAGCAAAGGCCCCCACTGCTGACGCCTGTGGTCCGTCAGGAGCTGATAAGTCTCTTGATTTTGTGTTCTTGTCTGAGTGTGTCCTCCTTCAGAGCCTGTAACTCTTTAATCTGGGAGTGGAATAAGCCAACTCTGTAAATATGCACTCGAATCTATCTGCCTCACACTTAAACCAATGGCTATGGAACGTAATAATCAAGTAGTTTCCACCCTCTATGCTACTATTTCGGCAGTGACCCTCTTCCAACAAGCAGTGGGTGACCCATGTCTAGCTGTCCTAGGGGAAAGGTTTTCCAGGCTCACCTGCAGGTCTTGGAAGAGCCCAGGAGGAGGAGATGGGGAGACACGCACCAAGTCATCCCCCCAGTACGATCCCACCCATCCCACAGAATCTACCAGAGAGTCCTGCATGCAGGTGTCGTTTGTTGGTAGGAGGTGAACTGTGAGCTGGGCCTCGGGAGGGTTTTAAGAGGCAGGAAGGCCCTGTCAATGGGGCAAAGGCGCAGAGGTGGTCAGCCAGTACCAATTCTCTGGCAGCTTCTAGCCACCCCTTGGGAAGCAACGTAGTGGCTCTTTGTCCACTAACTTCACTCTGGAGGTCACGGCAGGGCTTTTAGGTATTTGAGTCTTGTCTTTCTGGTCTGACAATCCATCTCCATAATTAACAGCCGTTCACGACCAAAGCCAAGCCTGGGGCACACCGTGCCCCTGGAAGAGCAAAACCTTTGATCTTTGCTCTTTGCTTGTCTCCTCCTAACCGAATCTCAGGCAGAAAGAAAAATCACAGCAAGCCTCCCCTTCTTGATCCAGTGACCCCAGCGCCCCGGCCGAGGAGGGCCTGCAGCACCGATGCAGCTCGGATTCTTGCTTCCTGTACCTCCCTTTCCTAACCAGAGCTGTTTAAGAGAGCTCAAAAGACAACACGAGACGCAGATTCCTGAAGGTGTCTCTACTAAATCTGTCAGGCATCATTCCTGACATTCATTCCCGCCCCTAGAAACTTTCCCACCCAGAGAAACAGGAGAAAACACATTGTGTGATTAAATAGTACAAACTCTCTATCTACGCCAGGCTAATGGCCATTAAGCTACCTCCTCTATAACTTCCCAATTACTCTATACACCCAACACCAAATAAGAAAACTTGGGGTGTTCCTTCCAATCTGATCTCCAACCAGAGAATGACGTGAGATCTCTACTCCTTTCCCCGGGGTGCCAGGGAAAACAATGTTCTGCTTGCTGACTGGCAAAAACAAGCACCCCAGCAAGACAAGACCACCAGTCCAGGTACCTACACCCAGACGCTCTGCCTTCCACTTGCAGTGACGGGTTTGGGTTCTTTGGCCATCAAGGCTTGGACTTGCGCTTCTCCAGCTCAGAGCCAGCCTTCCTAGCAGGTGTACAATTCAGGGGTGAACATTCTGTCTTTGAGTGTGGACACACATTGATACGCAAGCCCCTGCCTTCATTCTCTGCAGGAGAAACACTCCCCAGCACTGCATCTCATCTGCACGAATGGCCTCTGGGATCGTGGCTAGGCAACGAGCTCTAACATCAAGACTCCTGTCCTTGCCTCTGTCCTGGGCACCTCTCTTCCTTCCTGGCTGATCTCCCTCATCCCACCCTCTGTCTCTGCAGAGGAAAGCATCATCCACCATGGGCTCTCCTGCTGTTCTACCTTGGTGGGGGTTACCATTATGAATGTGGACAAGATATTGGGGGGGGCAAGGAGAAAGAGGGAGGGAGAAAGACAGAGAGATCATTAGTCACAAAATCCGTGAGCAATAAATGTTAACATATGCCAATTTTTATTCAGAGCTGGCTGTGGGCCACGGCTGATGCTTAATATTTATTGAGTGCTCATAATGGATGAGGCCCCTCTGACCCTCTTGTGGAACAGCCCTCAGGAGGAATAGAAAATGCTTTCTTAAGGGAATAAGCCTCCCTCACTGCGAGGCTCACAAGGGAATCTTAAAGCTAGAAGGGGTTTTATTACCATATTTCATCAAATTGAAGGTGCCTTTCAGTCTTACAATCTTATACTGATGAGAAAGACAGACCCTACCATTAATTGCAAAGTGCTGTGGACTCTGCGATGCATCTAGATCTCAGAAATGTTAAAAAGTGACAAAATGTGTGTCTTAGAATCAAATAAATAGTTATTTTGTCTGACTTTTTTCATGAGTTTGACACGGAACCTCTTTGGTGCTGTGACACTGTTTGTTTTCTCCTTGGAAGATTCTAGGACGAAGGATGCCCATCGCCCACAAACCATTGTTGTATTTGACTGACCTTATTCTCAACAAGTCCTTCTTGTTGCCTGGTGAGATCCTCTCTTACTTTAACTTACACTCATCTGATTTTCCACTTAATCTGGATAGAAGCTGGACTGCCCTTCCTTATTTTAAATGCAACCCTGTATTTGCTTAACGACAAGAATCAAGCACCCCAATCTTTCCTCCTATAAGTCAAACAATTTCAATTTCTTTTTATGGAAGTGTGACACATACACACACGAACAAGGAACAAATCACAAACGTATAGCTTGATAATTTTTACAAAATGAACACATCTTTACACTCACCATTCTGATTTTTAAAAAGTATGAGCCTCCTTTATGCCTTGCCCTTTCATCCACCCCCAAGTTAATCATTCTGACTTCAGTCAGAACCAGAGATGGGCTGGGTCTGTTTTGAACTGTGTAGAAATGGAAGCGCTCACTATATGATCTTTGCATTTGTTCGGTTTGGTTTTGCCTGAATTATGCACATCGTCTTACCGTGGAGGTAGTAGTATGTTCCTTTCCATTTCTACAACATATTTAACCATTTCACTCTTGAGGGGTATCTGGGTCGTTTCCCACTAATGCCTCCTCCCCACAACTCTGTCATGGATATTCTTGTGCACGTCTTCCAGGACACAGAGGCAGGCGTTCCTTTCGGAGATATACATAATTAGCTACAGGGCATGCGTGTGCAGCTTGAGTGCTGAAAACTCACGAGTTTCCAAAGTCAATGTGCTAGTTCACGGTCCTGCAAGCAACGCGTGAGCGCTCCCACTGCTCCAAACCCTCACCAACCCTTGGTCGTGTCTACTTCATTTCACCCGTGCTGGTGGGTGATACCTCACTGCACTTTTAATTTGCATCTCCCTGATGATTCAGGATCCTGAGAACCTTTTCATGTATTTTCTGGCCATTGGGTATTCTCTTTTGTGAAGGATATTTTCAAGTCTTTGGCCCTTTTAAGAACTGCATTGTGGGGTGCCTAGATGGCTCTATCAGTTAAGCGTCTGACTCTTGGTTTCAGCTCAAGTCATGATTTCATGGCTCATGGGTTCGAGCCCTGCAGCAGGCTCTGAGCTGACAGCTCAGACTTTGGACTTAGTGTCTCCTTCTCTCTCCGCCCCTCCTCCCCAAAATAAATAAAACATTTAAAAATTTTTTAATAAAATAAAATAAAAATTGCATTGCTTTCCCTTATTGAATTTATAGACATGTTTATATATTTAATACTAATTACAAATCCCTCGTTAGATCTATCAATCTATCGATCTATCACAATTTCTTCCGCCACTCTGTGGCTTGCCTTTTTGTCTTACACAGTGTCCTCTGATGAGCAGCATTCTTCAATTTTAATTTAATTTTAAAATCATCCAATGGTACAATCTTCTCCTTCATAGTGTTTTATGCTTTATCTACCCCATCATCCGCAAAACATTTTCATGTGTTATCTTCTAAAGCATACTACCTGTTCTGTCTGTTACATGTAGGTCAAACACTTTACAAGACACCTGGAACTGAATTTGTAGATTTCCTCACGTCATTGCTCGAGCCCCTTTGTCACTGCTCAGGCGACTGTGGGATTATATCTAGGCTCTGCATTCCGTCCTTTTACCAATTCTAAACCGTCTTGACTACTTTAGCTTTATTGCTTTAATTAATAAAAAAATTAAACCACATTAAAAATTTATGTTATAAAATTGTCACCCATGTGATTCATCCCCAGGACAGTATCTTGATCAAAAGAACAGAGTCCACTGAGACTAAAGGAACTTTAAAATAATGCAACAACATTATTTGTGTTTCTGGAGCACCTTCCTCCTCCCCACCTCAGGCCACTCTCCTATTTCCCATTAGAGAAGTCAGAAAAGAGAGAAGACCCTTCCTGGAGGTTGGAGGGAGAAGAAAGGAGACAAATTCAGCAAATCTATAGTCTTCTGACTGGTTGTGGGGGGAGGAAAAGCTAGAGAGACTCGCTGTTAATCATTTGTTTTAATTTTCTTTGGTTTTAAACTTATGGAAGCCATATAAATATTTTATCAATTTCAATAACTGAAAGGAGGGGAATAATCTATATTCCCAGTGAACTCAACAATTACAAATACTTTCCAGTTTTACAGGGAAGTAATTGACATACATCACTGTGTAAGTTTAAAGTCTATGCCATAGGGACTTCATTTACATATACTATGAAATGATCGCCATGACAGGTTCAGCTAACATCCATCTTCTCATGTAGATACAATAAAAAGAAATGAAAGAAGAAAAAAATTTTCCGTGTAATGAGAACTCTTAGGATTTACCCTCTCCGCAACATCCCTACCCGCCATCTTGCAGGGGTGACGTTACCATAACCACCCCGTGCATTCCATCGCTAGGACTTATTTATCCTGCAACTGCAAGTTTGTACCTTTTGACCCCCTTCCTCCAATGCCCCCGACCCACGCCCCCACCTTTGGTACCTACAAGTCTGATCTCATCTTCTATGAGTTTGGTGGTGACTGTCATTTTATTCCACATACAAATAAGATGGTACGGTATTTGTCTTTCTCTGTCAAGGTCCATCCATGTTGTCACAAACAACAATTATACATTTAACATATCTCTGCCTGGTCTTTATTTCATGTGCTTAATTAGTCATTGATTTTTTTTTTAATTTTTGTTAATTTTTTGAGAAAGAGAGAGAGACAGAGCATGAGCATGAGCAAGGGAGGGACAGAGAGAGAGAGGGAGACACAGAATCTGGAGCAGGTTCCAGACTCCGAGCTGTCAGCACAGAGCCTGACATGGGGCTTGAACTCATGGATTGCGAGATCATGACTTGAGCCCAAGCCAGATGCTTTACTGACTGAGCCACCCAGGTGCCCCTTAGCCATTGCTTTTTAATTTGATGTAGGCATTCTGCTTACTATGTATTGCGTCCCCATAATAATAATTTATTGGGTGCCCTTCCCACTCTCTTGTGGAACAGCCCTCAGCAGGGATGAGAAATACTTTGCATGTTTGGCACTACTGCAATTCATTCGTAACTTCCTTTGTAAATTACCAAAATGTACACAATCGTTTCCCTACTCTCAAGGTGGCTTCTGATTTTCCTTAGAATAGATACCACAGTGGACATCTTCAAGTATAGGGCTGTTTCCTTTCTGTTAAATGATGTCTTCCCAGTTGGGTTCACTACTTTTTTTATGTTTTATTTATTTTTGATACAGAGAGAGACAAAGCATGAGAGGGGGAGGGGCAGAGAGAGAGGGAGACACAGAATCCGAAGCAGGCTCCAGGCTCGGAGCTGTAGGCACAGAGCCCGACACGGGGCTCCAACCCACAAATGTGAGATCATAACTTGAGCCAAAGTCGGAGGCCTAACTGACTGAGCCCCTCAGGAGCTCCCGGATTCACTACTTTATGTGACCACAGGCAATGTTCAGTGTTACCATACACGTTGTGAACTACTTTGCCTTTTCATGGGGTGGAATATTTTCCTGTGTATTTTTTAGCTTCATCTCCTTTTTTGTCCCTTGTGCGTTGATCTAGTGAGGTCTTAGTATGTTTCTTTTCCACTTGTGTGACACATCTCTCAACAACAAAAACAGGAGCTGTCTTGTGCTTAAACCTTGTGCTCCTTCCATCCGGTCAGGGACGTCATGGTGTTTATCTACGTATGTTCAGTGCCCGGTGCACTGCAGGCACACAGCATGCACGCAATCAATATTTGCTGAGTGAATGAAGTCATATTTGTTTCAAGCATTCTTCCCGATCTATTGTTGCCATCTGTGCTTCGTGCGTGGAAGGAATTAATAAATGTTGATTGTTTATTATGATAATGATGACATATGGTGTATTTCTTTTTAGTGGCATCTGTCATGAATAAGAGTCCCCAATTTAGTTATTTCAGTATGACAATCTTACGGATTGTTTTCCCTGAGACCATTTCACTCCGTCTTGATATTAATGAAAATTCCTCCATACCATTAATGTAGTAAAAATGGGAAAATCTAGAGAAAATTCTCCGACTTCGCTTTAACTCATCAAGACCCGTCTATTCACACTCTACAATTACTGTGCACTTAAGCGACATTGAACTACCTCCAGTCCTCTGAACGAACTACACTCTTGCTTCTTGGCCTTGAATGTGCTGCTCTCTGCCATTTCTGCCATCCTGTTCCATCACCATCACCTAGCTGGCTTTCATGCTCAGTTCCTTCAGATTCCCAGTTTGGAAAACATCCTCCCCCTATCTCTGTTCCATGGGCTCAGTGGGGTGTTTCTCCCCCTTTCCTCCTGGAACCCACAAACTTCCCGCTATGAGATAGGGGCCATTATGGCTGGTTTATTCTTATACTTACTGGAGGATTGTGTCTGGTTCGTTCTTACATGAGTTAAAGCCAAATCACTCCCAGTTCACCCCAGAACCCACTCAGTCCCTGGGACATAGTAGGCATTGGATTTATTGTTGAGTGAACGAAACCACTGAAATAAACTCCATGGATATCAACTTTCTCTAGTTCAGCTGATGAATGATTTTATGAGGATACAGAACAGATACAGATACAGAACCTGCTTTCCACTCTTTATGGGGGAAAAAATCCAGATTTCTCTTTCTGTTAGTGTTGTTTTTGAGTCTGAACCCTCTGTCAGAGTGGTTTCCAGCTAGCGCCATCTTACTTCTAGGGGACAGTTGAGGATGCCTGGGGACATTTCTAATTTTCATGCTTGGGGAGGAGGTGCTGCTGGCATCTGGTAGGCAGAGGCCAGGGACGCAGCTAGCATCCTACCAGGCCAAGATGGCCCCCACCACAAAGAATTATCGGCCACAACGTCAGTAGTGCCAAGGCTGACACGCTCTGCTCTAAGAAACCCTTCCCAATGATTTCAGCACTCCAGTCTGCCACCACTCAGCGGTCTGCATTTCCTTGAAGCCTGAATGACAGAGCAGACGTCACTAGGAGTGGCCAGAACGCCCCAGCATGCAGCTACGGTCCCCGGCGCCGACGGTGCTGACCAGCTATGGTCCCCAGCGCCGACAGTGCCAACCACACTCTGCTGGGAAAGGTGCACACACTCCCATTATGCAAAGAAACCTCAACAACCCTTCAGATAGCTACTTGACATGAAATTATTTAATTTACATGTGCAAGCACATATTTTCATACACACTTATCATCGCCACAAATTAAGTAGCAATATTGGAAAGGCTCACATGAAATATTAAAACATAATCTGATTTCAGAATTCACTATGCAATTGTCCTCCATGGGAGACATAGAAGTTCGAGCCAACAGCACAGCTCGAGGCCTCAGGCCCCGTCCCTGCCTGACCAGCAACTCCAAGAGCTGCTGGATGAGCTCACAGCTGGATGTCACTGCAGACCTTAGAGTGTTACTTTAAATACCCAAGTCAAAGCATGTCCTCTCCTACCTAAACCTCCACTGGGCTCCTGATGTCCCCTTACGTTACTATGGCTTCGGCCCCTCCCCATCTGCGATGCCATGTCCCACCATCCCCTCCTTTATCAGCTCCTGATTGGCCTCGGTGCTGTTCCTGAACTGTATGCATGTCCCAGACTCAGGACTTGGTCTTTCCCCAAATTTCTTATCGTCACTTCTTTCTTTCCTTCATGTCTCTCAAATGTTCCCTTTATCCCAGAAGTCTTCTCTGACCCCCTCTCCATTCTTCTCGACCACCTTCCTTCGCTTTATGTCTTCACAGAGCACCCCACCACCGGGCCATCTTCTCTTCGTCGATCTCCCCAAGTAGGACAAGGGCTTTGAGTGGCGAGGTCTTTGACTGTTCATGGCTATAGTCCTAGCCCCCAGGATGGTTTCTAAAACAGCGTTTATCTAATAAATGCTGAACGAATAGCTCCATTATTGCACTTTGAGGTCAACCCCTATAACCCAAAGAGGTGAGCAAGCTCCCTGGTCTGTTCAGCAAGTAGGTATTAAAGTCTCACCAGGTGTGTCACCAGCGCGAGCCCCGGAAGATGATTGCAAGGCAACAAAGCTGGGTCCTGTTTTGTTTTCCATTCCGAGTTCTCACCAGGAACTGCCTCTGGCTAACCTAGGCCAGTGGCATTTGGGGAGCTCACAGAATTGCTGAGCAGATTGAGAACATGGACCGCGGCAGGAACTAAGTGTGCTCCTGGGGACTAAACAGCAGAGACAGTCAGGAATGGTTGGGTGGCTGGACACACATCAAGATACGAACTTCGGGCCATGTGACCTATGATGGTTTCTCTTCTCCTTCTGTTTCTGGTTCTGGGGCCAAAGTTTTAGGAAAGACAATCTGGCAGGTCACCGTAGGATTTGTGCTAAAAGTATGCAGCAGAAAGAGGAAGAGGCTGGCAGGAAATCTGCCTCTAGAGGCGACTGGAGTGTTCACGGTAGGGAACAGGCATCCATAGTGGTTCCCAACAAGGCTGACTGCAATGGGTTCAGGCCTTCCCAGGAAAGAACACAGCATGCTGGTAGGAGACAGGAAGGGGCCTTGGGCAGCCACAGACGGACACTGACTTTGCCCTCAAGGAGCTTACAGTTGTTTACTGTTCAATCACAGGTGGACAGATGCATCAAGGTCAGTGGCCTGATGGCCACGCTGATGCAGAGGGCTCCAGGGTCTCCCAGGAGGGTGCCCAATGGGACCCCAGAGTGTCCCACCCACATGCTTCCTTACTGGAAGTAAAGAGATTATCTCTAAACAGACACTGGTCCATCCTTTCCCATGGGGCCTCAGGGCCTACCTTCTAGCGCAGGCATTCAGGAAATGTCTCGGGAGCCCTTGAGCCAGGCCAGCACTTCCTAATGCATGTTCCACAGGACACTTGTCCTACAAGATGCTCACCAGGCAAAGGGCAAGCAGGTTTCCAGAGCGTGCACAGAAATGCCTTTGGCATCCTGGGGGCTCGAAAAGCCTTCACTAGAGAAAACAGCTCACCTTCGTAACCTAGTGTTTCCCAAGTGGTGTTTTTATCAAATATAACAAGTATCCAGCATCCCGCTTAATGGTAGCCGATAACACTTGGGAATGACCCAGAACACGACGATCCTGTTATACCCAGATTTTAATATCGCCCCCAAAAACCAGAGACTACCAGGGAGACCGAGTCACGCATGCAAAAGCAAAGGACTTTATTACAAGTTTAGGCTGGCTGAGCCTAAGCTCAGGCTCACAGACTTTACTGGCACAGTGGATTCATGCTGAGAGCCCCGAACATGGGGGGGCAGGGGCTTTTTTGGGAAGGGGGCATTACAGGAAATGGCGACACAGGTATATTGACAGCAGATTTAACCATCCATTGATACTTTTAGTGGGAGCCAATCACAACATTCAGAATATTGACCAATCACAGAGTGGGCCCAGGACCCTCAGGTAGGGTGCAACTAGTCTTAAGCAATAGGTGATTATCTTATAGCCTCCATCTTTAGGCCTGCCCTTAGAAATGTTAAAAGTGTTAGCTGGCCTTTCCTGATTGGGTGTTACAAGGGTGGTCCCTCCTTCCTTGGGCAATGTGTGGCCTTCTATTGTCTCATGGAGTCAGTTTCAGAGCTGTGTCCTTACAATCCTATAGGCCGTGTCTCTCCTATTACCCATTTCACATATAATTGGTTCCAACATATTCTGAGAAATCAGAGAAACCGAAAGGGCGGTGTGGCAGGAAGCAGTGCTGGATGGAGCCAGCGCCCATTCCTTTTCAGCAGGCTAACTGGTCCGTACCGTTCTTTAATTCCTCTGAATGTACCAAGGACTCAAAATGAAGTAGAGTGGGCGAAGTAGACATTAACTTGAGGATGGCAATTCAATCACTTAATTTCTATACATAGTTGGCCAGCATTTTTATTGCAATCTTTAATTCCTGCACCGGATGGGTTTGAGACTGGAGACTTCTCACGGAATGCTGGGTGACTTCTCAGAGTATGGAAAGGCCTCAGATGCGTTTCTCTCCCTGGGGCACAACCCACTCTTCTCCTCCGTGAAGACAGGTTATCGTGGAAAGTGGATCATTTCCTCAACCTCCCTGTCTGTCCCTGACCCGCTATCCTGCGCCTAGCCCAGGCCAGTCCTGCCGAGCGTCTGCCTCCCAGCGTCCCCAGCTGTCCTGTTATGCCCAGATCTTATCATCCCCCAAAACCAGAGATCAGAGATCGCCAGGGAGATCAAGTCACGCATGCAAAAGCAAAGGGCTTTATTACAGGTTTAGGCTCGCTGGACCTAAACTCGGGCTCACAGACTTCACCAGTGCAGTGGATCCATGCTGAGAGCCCCGAACAAAGGCCTTTATGGGTTTGGGAAGGGGGAGTTACAGGAAATTGTGACACAGGTACAGTGATCCAGTCATTATTATACAATATTATTGACAGCAGGTTTAACCATTCACATTGCCTAGAGTATTTGTTACTTTTGACGGGACCCAATCACAACATTTAGAGTATTAACCAATTACAGAGTGGACCCAGGACCCAGGACCCTCACATAGGGTGTGACTAGCCTTCTAGGCCTGCCCTTAGAAATGTTAAGGGTGTTAGCTGGCCTTTCCTGATTGGGTGTTACAAGGGTCGTCCCTCCTTCCTTGGGCAACAAGTGCCCTTCTATTGTCTAATGATTCTGAGAAACTGACACTTAAGCCTTCAAGGTCAGAGGGAAACTTGAAACCTGTCATAGAGTCAGTTTGGTTCAGACCTTCGACCTGACAGTCCCAGGGAGGAAAGAGGTCACCTGGCTGGCGGAACCGCTGACTGAGGTAGCTTGGATAAGCTCAGGGGCATGGCTGCCTGGGGCCAGCTCAGGAACTGACGACCCCCCTCCCCTGCCTAGCCTGGGAAAGGCTCATTACCATGACAATAAAACCGTATCCTGGCTTTAGATATGTTCTTCCAACTTAAGAAAGGATTACTGCATCTTTGATATCACAATTAAAATGGATCAGTGGGAAGAAATAATGATTGATCCTTGAACTATTGTGCTGATCTGTTAAAAGCGCTAAAATATGCCTTGAGCGGAAACACTGAATCACAGGGATCAATAAACTGAGCTATATTGGTGGCACCGCAGGCTTCCCAGGTAGGCGGGTGCTGGCAATTAAAGAAACCGGGCTGCCTTTAAAACCACTTCACTGAGAGCATGTAACCTTGGTCTGTAAGTGAAGGTGTAACTGTCCTTGGGGTTGTCAACACGTCCAAACTGTTCTCTGGCTGTCTGAAAGGACACCTCCATCCAGCAAGCGGTCCCGGCTGCCATGACACAGGCCACCTTGCTAAACTGAAATCAAGTTCAGTGAGACCAGGTTGGCCATGTAAAAGCAGAGATTTTCTTTAATCATGGAGACAAACCAGTTATATTCATTTCTAAGGAACAGTCCCGCTCTATTATACCTCCGGGATTAGGAAAACCTCACGTCGGTCCATGGCGGTGAAATGGCAACACCATGGCATCCGACTTGCCCGGAGTGCTGACTAAAGCAGAACCTTGTCTATGTGGTTCATGCCTCCAGTCCTGAAGCCAGACTGAAGCTCCAGAATTTTGGCTCCTCCATGGTTTTAAAAAAGAAGGAAAAAGAAA
>PISW01013783.1:0-24388 GCA_004023785.1 Mungos mungo
TCAATAGGTCTTGCTGCCTCTAGAGTAGATCTGGTCATGTAAAAGGAAAGAGCCCTGTCACATGAAGACAAAGGAGAGAGGAAACACACACCCAGGTAAGTGGGAATGAATAAAGCAGATGACACAGTGAGAAACCAAAGTTAATGGAGAAAACTCAATCTTAAAATGTGGTTTGGGAAGCTCAGCTTGAATGGATTCTAGAAGCCCAGGTTTATTTTGCTGGCGGTCACAGAGGTACCTCTCCTGTCTCCCTCTTCCTGTGCTCCTCCATCCTCTTAGGCTTACCCTCTGTCCCAATGTCTTCCATCACATCCACAGGAACATTGAAAAGCCTTCCATGGCCAGTTAGGGTCTATTTGATTAGACTACTTTTCTGTTCATTTTAGGAGCATGTGAAATTCTGTACACGTTCGGAGTTTCTAAGTGGAGGCCCCAATGTGATTTACTCCTGTCCTACTTATGAGTGTACGTGTCTCCTGGGGACTCACACAATGTCTGGTACAACATCAGGAATGTAAGGTGGACTGATGCTCCCCTATCAAATCTTACACAGGGCAGCCCTATCCATAGAGATTCCACATGGATGAGACCCAGTCCTCTGTCCTCAGAAATATACTGGGAGCCTGAGTGTTTATGTTGGCCTCACAGGGGAGTCATTGGCCACTTCCTGAAGACCTAATTGATGCTGGGCCCCATTAAGGCCTAAGTGCCAGAATCTTTGGGGCTGGGACATTACAGATGATAGTGCAAAACACTATAATAGAGATCCCAATGGGAAGGCAAAGCTGAGAATGACATTTTCAACATTGCTTGTCAAACTTTCATGTAAACACAAATCACTTGGGGTTCTCATTAAAAAGAGAGTCTGGGGCCCACACTCAGATATCATGACTTCCCTAAGTTTGGATGAAGGTCATTAATTGGTATTTTTAACAAACATTGAGGTTGCTGTCCCCAAACTTCATATCCAGTAGCACTAAGGTAGAGAAAGCAGAAGAGCACCTCTGAGTCCCTTATACCCAACCATCTTCTCTCAACACAAGTACTGCTTTTGCCAGTGGAAATTACTAACAGCATTTGAGAAGATGTCATTCTCAGCAAATCCCCTGCAAGTTGGAAAGGGACTAGATAAGGCAGTGGTATCTGAGCAAGGCTCTGTGGGGTACACATGTGTACTCCTCTATCAAAGGGATGTTTATTGAGTATCTACCACATGCTCCAAGTGTATTGAGACCTATAGAAAGGACAAATGCAGATAGTTTTTCTGCTTGGTAGAGAAAGAGACATTACATCTGTGAGTATTTCACAGCAGAAAGAGGACTTCTGTTCAGACTTCAATTAGTATGAAATTCTCGATGGAATTTGGTTAGAAGTTGGTAACAAACTAGTGAACAGTAACAAGGTTTGTTCTTGAAGACTGCTCAGCTCTAAATTCCCTGTCTGTGGTGGTAAGACTGTCTCTTTAACTCTTTGTGCAGGGTAGGGGTCTATTACATGGAAGACTGATTTCCTGCTTTCAGGGGACAGCTGGGGCGCAGAGTGTTCCCACTACATCGGCTGTTTCTTACATAGCTTTTCCTTCAAAATAATCAACATGGCAAAGGGGCATATTTTAGAGCAGGCTGCTACTGTCCCCTGCACACAGTCAGGAATGGACCTGGAAAAACACCATAGGGTAGAGAATTCAGAAACCTAAAACCCTCTCCCTGCACAGCACCACTCAGGTGCACCTTCTTTGGAAGACTTTCCAGGTCTGTCCCCACTCTGGACTGCCCATCATTGAGCAGATTGAAGGTGCTGAAAATTTGGTTTGGCTGTTTATTTCCAGTCTCAATGGGAGGTGCTCGCTTTTTATTGAACCCCAAAAGTAGGTATATGGGAAGAGAGAACTGCATGTTTTGGTGGTTACATTTCACACGTTCTCATTAACGTCAGTGCTTCTTGTGCAGACTCATTCAGCACTTTGTTTTCCGTTTAAAAACGTCCAACTGTCACTGAAGATTAAAACAGTAAATATCCATACACATTGTGAAATTGTAACCCACAATTGATTTCACTTTTGGTGGCTCATGAACCAAAAGATACCACCAACCAAAATATAGGAAAAGAACCGGCTTTACTTGCAAGAAAAAAACACCAGGTATATTTCCCAATCTATCTCCCCACACAACAAAGTCGGGTCAGATTTACACTGAGCACACATGCATATTTGTCAAGGGATGTGGCAAAGGACATTTTATTTTCAAATCAGCCAAAAGTCATCTTAATTGGAAAGTCCAGGTCCTAGTTGATTGAAGTCACCGGACCAGGAAGGATAGGCATCGTCAGGTCTCTGGCACCCTTATCCATTATTTGGGTGCTCATAATAAATGTTCAATTCCCACAAAATCCACAAGAGAATGTGTGTCAAATCAGTCTCTACTCTGGATTTAGCAGTGAGAGACTATATATCATGAATTTATTGCATCTTCTATGATTAGACCATCTGCATGCCTGGTAGTGACTGTGTTTCTATATTATTTTTATGTCTTTTATTTTTGAGAGACAGAGAGACAGCATGAGCAGGGAACGGACAGAGACAGAGGGATACACAGAATCCGAAGCAGGCTCCAGACTCTGAGCTAGTTGTCAGCACCGAGCCCCATGTGGGACTTGAACCCAAAATCCATGAGATCATGACCTGAGCCGAGCCGGACGCTTAACGGACTGAGCCACCCAGGCGCCCCTGTTTCTACATTCTTGTGCTGCTTGCTAACTACTGATTAATAGGCACCTGGATGGCTCAGTCCTTTAAACATTCAACTTCGGCTCAGATCATGTTCTCAAGGTTTGTGAGTTGTGCCCACAGGGGGCTCTCTGTTGTCAATGCAGAACCCACGTTGGATGCTCTGCCCTCCTTTTCTTCCATCCCCACTCATATTCTCTCTGTCAAAACTAAATACATTAAAAAAGAATCATTAACTACTGATCTCTATTATTCTGCAATTTTCATATATCCCAGGAAGTTTTCAAAACAGGTGCTAGGATAAGTAGCAGGAATCATTCAGAAATGACTAGCGTGACTTCTCTTATGTCTAGAAATCTAGTCTTCTCTCCTCTATTCCAAGGACCTCTAAACTTATCTGCCTACAAAATCATTACCTAAATCAAACTTATGAACAAATGCCTCACCCAACACAGTTACGATTAGTGTGTGTGTGGGGAGCATGCTTGAGATGCTTTCTTCCAGCAAATTGCAAGTGTAGAAAACAGTCATTGTGCTGTACAAGAGAAATCCCATATTTATTCATCCTACATAAGTGAACCTTGTTACATTTAAACTTCTAAATAAGCACTGCCAGGTGTTTTTGCCACCAAAAGATGGGTTCATTCTGGAAAAACAGGATTTGGAATGAGTGCCAAATCGGTTAGGCAAAACCGTAGCTGAGTCCAGGGAATAAAGAAGAATCCCTGCTTTTCTGGAGACAAGGGATAAGTTGAGACGTTGCTTATAAGCTCAAGTTCTTTGTAAGAACATGGTAGTTTGAAGGAATCTGGGTTTTCAGTGGTTGAGCTGTTGCCTGGGAAAGATATCGAAAGGTGTTTTCCTCTGGTGGGAATAGGAGAGTATAACCTGCCTCCACCATCGAGTTTGTGGAACATGAAGACTCCCTTCCTGGTGGATCTGCCATTGACTGAGTGACTGGCTTGAGAGGTCCCCCTGCTGACACCTTGAGATGCCATTATCATCTCAACATTTCCTCCACCCTCAGTTGCTGGCAATATTCTAATCCACAATTTGATGACTGTCACTTACTATTATGTTTTTTTCAAGGTTATTTATGTTTCAAAAGAGAGAAAGCATGGGTGGGAGAGGAGCAGAGAGGACAGAGCAGGAGTCCCAAGCAGGCTTCATTGGCTGTGGGAGCCCAATACGGGGCTCGAATTCATGAACCACAAGGTCATGACCTGAACCAAAGTTGACACTTAGCCAAAGGAGACACCCAGGTGCCCCGATTTTGACTTGTTTTAGATTCCATGTGATTTCATAGAGGATTTTTTTTTCCTGTGTGATTCTTATTTCATGTAATAAAATCTCCTCCAGTTTGTCTGAGCCACACCCAGGCTCTTCTCTGATGCACTAGTTTTGCAGAAAGATTATTTAGAGTTAATATTAATGAAAATTAATAAGATTCAGGAAAAATGTTTACTTTTCACCTCCCTCTCTAAACAATAATGTACATAGAAAAGCTGCCCCAGCATGAGAGCATTCACCATACGTTACTGCATTATGATACAAGCTAGGTATGGTTAACAGGGAGGAATCAAGGAAGGACGTCATGAACAAAGTTTTCTATGTCTTATTGTTTCAGAGTGGCCCAGAAAATATTTGCTTATCAAATATTTACTTTTCATCTTCCTGTGAATTACATTCTTTACCATGGAGGCCCCAGACTTCTGATTCCTTGCTCCTCCTCTTCCTTCCTTCCTCCCATTCTTCTACCCAACTTCCTTCTCTTCCTTCTCTCCTCTTCAAAGACAGACATACTTTAATTTTCCTTTGCAATTTTCCTGTGTTTGTGGAGTCTCCATACACATACTATTAAATTTGCATTTCTCCTGCTTATCACATGCCGATTTGGTTCTTAGTCAACAATGAGAACTTCTTCTGAAGTTCCAGGTCATGCCTTTTTACATTCTTCCAAACTATATTTGGCTCTTCTTTTATATAATCATTGTTATGAAGAAAAAGAAACAAAGAGGCAGGGCACAGCATCTATATTCTGGGGGATATATGAGACACCTATTTTCAAGTCCTAAAGTATAATGACGAGTAACTCACATACATGTTCCTGAAGTACCCAGCATACCACCATGTGAGTAAAAGCTGTGTGTGTGTGTGTGCACTGAGTAAAAGTTTCATAAACACTGCCTTCATGATGTATGAATGTTAGTTTCCAAATAAAGACTTCATCAGACTTTATCAGACTATAACTGTTCCGAATACTGTCATGAGTACATTCATCTAATGCACTGACCTGTGCTCTCTAGCTTATGGCTTGACTAATTGTAGCTTGTTTAAGATTTCAACAGACCCCTGATGCTGGGGAAACAAGGAACCCGATGTTCCTAGAAGTCCAAGCTTGACCATCGTAGAACAGTGGCCTTTTCTGATGCCAGCAAGTCTTGAGATCATATCAAGAACGATTAGGCCCTGTAGCAATGCTTCTCCTACATATCAACACTCAGTAGTTCTGTGACTCCCCCTTAAAACTCCCTGCTCGCTATGTGACGTTAGATTGCCTACAACATTGGGGAATGAAAACAGTTCTAATAATATGGGTTCCTAATCAATCTCATTGGGTCCCTTTCTCTGAACCTATTCCCTTGTGTCTAGGCCCTTTGAATGTCATCTCTATATCTACTGTAACATGTGACATTTAAAGCTATGCCCATGGCGATTATATCATCCAATACGCCTTCTTGCCTGACTGCCACTGACCAAGGCCTGGGCATCACAGGGATCATTGTCTTCATACAGCATCTGGTCCTCACTAACTCCCAGGAATTCAATTAAATCCTGAAGATGAAACAGCACTTCCCTAATGCTCAGAATCCCACGACTTTTGCCAGTTCCTTATCCCCCTGACATTTATTCATCTCATGATGCAACCAAGAGCTGCCTATGGCTTTGGAGTAATGAAAGGGAGTCCCTTTGGGTTCCCACCCTACGTTGGAAAGAAATCTTCACATTTTCTTACTTTCCATCCCTTTCCTACAGTATTTAATAGTATGAGATAGGTTAACATTGGTGTCGGGATAACACGTCACTCTGTACACATACATGTGAACACATTAAACACATTGTTTAATTAATTTATTAATGTATTGTATGTATGTAATGTATTAATAAATGCATTTATTTAATTAAATGTACTAACTTCATACAAACTAAGTTATGCACTTCAAATGGCGTCACTACTGCTCATAAAGTATTAGCTTTCACATTAGTTATTATAGTATTATGGCAGGACAATTAAATGCATATGTAGAAAAACCACTGTCTGTATATAGATTTGTTGAGAATCTACACATTTATTTTCAACAAAATTTTTCCCAGTAGCTATCACCCTTCAGCCCTATAACCCAAAAACTGCCTCTTTATTAAAACTACCTTGAGAACACTGAATATGTGATCTAAAATTATGCTTGCTCTGTCATTGGTTCTTATGATATTAAGAGCTGGTTCTTCAAAAGACTCCGATGAATAAAGTAGTGTTACAATATGCAAATAATACTGACTCATTAGATTATGACTCACTCCATCATGCCAAACACACCCCCAACACCATTTAAATGATCTTCTCACTAGTTTCATTGTGGCTGGAATGTGACATTTCATCTACCAGTCCCAAAAAATAGTTTCACTATTAAATTTAGAGTGTATTGTATTATTTTTATATAACTTTGCTTACCCTTAACAAATATTTAACCACTTATTTTATTAGCATTTGTAGCTTGAGATTTCAATGTAGGTTTTGCATTTTTAGTAATAATGTCAAATACAAACAGTCTCATATGCCAAATATTCTATCCTACTTTATGTTAATTTTATATCCACACTGATATTACTAACAATAAAAAGACCCGTCCAAAAACTTAAGTTTTATATTAACCATAATTTATATGGCCTCATAATTCGCTTAAATAGCCTTCATATATTTAAAAATTATTTGAAAAAAATAAATATAAAAGTATTTGAAATACGCCTACATTTCTCATAGACCTTAAGTTTTATCTTCAACTTCCGGGTCAATAGTCATTAAAAACTTGAAAAGAGGGGAGCCTGGGTGGCTCAGTCAGTTACGTGTCCAGCTTCAGCTCAGGTCATGATCTCAGGGTTCGTGGGTTTGAGCCCCGCGTCTGGCTCAGTGCTGGCAGCTCTGGCCTGGAGCCTGTTTCAGATACTGTGTCTCCCTCTCTCTCTGCCCCGCCCCCGGTCACACTGTATCTCTCTGTCTCTCAAAAATAAGTAAAAAACATGGTTAATGTGTTCAAGCCCCAGATCAGGCTCTGTGCCTACAGCTCTGAGTTGCAGCCTGCTTCAGATTCTGTCTCCCTCTCTCTCTGCCCCTCCCCCACGTGTGCTCTGTCTGTCTCGAAAATAAACATTTAAAAATGTTGTTGTTGTTGTTGTTTTTTAAAGCATTCAGCGTACTTTTAGTAGTTGTTTTCTCTTTTCTCTTTTACACTGTGTCTTCCTAGTTTTTGAACATTGATTTAGATTTGTTTCTCTGGCAGCTAAAATATTTCTTTCAATATTTTTTTTCCAGTAAGGTCAATGAGTGGTGTAGTTTTTTATTGCATCTACATCTGAGAGTATATTTCTCTTGTCACGTATATAGATGGTAACTTAGCATTCTTGGATAACTTGTTTTTTTTTTCCCCCAGTATGATGCAGGTACTGTTTTATTTGGTTCTGACACTGAACGTTATGGAACAAAGTCTGTTGTAAATACAATTTTTTTCGAAAATAGGTAAGTTGTTTCTTTTTCTTTTTTCTGACTAGACAGTTACAGAGATTATTTTTCTATCCTTGAAACTCTGAATTGCAAATAGCATATATCCAAATGTGTGCCTTCCTTGACTCTTCTCTACTTCTGAAATCTCAACTAAAGTATATTTTTCTTCTTGGATCGTTCCTCCATTTTCTTTATCTTTTGCCTAAAAATGTTCAGCTTTTTCTTTTTCTTTGAGTTATGGATAATTAGTTCTACTTTTTTTTTTAGAGAGAGAAAGAGAGAGAGAATGAGTAGGGTAGGGCAGTGGGAGAGGGAGAGAGAATCATAAGCAGGCTCCACACCCAGCACTGAGCTCAGTTTGGGGCTTGAGGCAAAGATCAAGAGTTGGATGCTTAACCAACTGAGCAACCCAGGTGCTCCAGTTACACATTCTTTTTTTTTTTTTTTTTAATTCATTGATATGGCAATCCTGGTCACTGCCTTTGATTTTTATTTTTTTATTTTCTTAAATTCCAGGTTGAACTTTTATAGAAGTAAAACATACATAAAGGGGGGAGAGTAAAAATGATAAATACAAAGATTTTTTACTTTGAATTCATTTTATGCGATCAGCACCCTTTCAGAACAAGAGACAGAACGTGGCCAGCACACCAGAAGCTCCCCTAGTGTGCTTTCTCCAAGTTATGTCTCTGCTCTCCAAAGAAACTACCCTGACTTCTAACACTATATATTAGCTTTAATACTTTTGAACTTGACATAAATAGAATCACACAGTATATAAATTTAAGTTTAATGGCAAAAACTGTAAAAGGTCTTAGATTTTACCTTCCTTGCAAGCTGACAAGTTAACCTGTCACAGTTTCATGGGAGCTGGGAGAAGACATAAGATCCTTGGACCAGAGGAAAGGATGTTTTCATTCATAGAGCAGCAAACAACATGGGCATCTGCATATTTGTGTCCATTCCCCTTGTCCCTGAAGTCCCACAAGGATGATGCAGATGTGCCCAAATGGATGCCTGTACAAACTGTGGATTGCAGGACAGGAACTCCAACTTAAGTGACCTGATCTTTTAATTGGTTAATCAGCATGCTTACCCTTTACTCTGGAGGCAGACATTCTCTCTCCCTTCTAAGGCTGTTTGCTATGCAAATATCCTGAAATAAAGGACTTTGAGAAAGAATTAGAAAGATCTACTTCTTTTTATCAAAACTAGATGATCTCCCATGAGAGAAAAAACTTCAGAAAGTTTCCTTTTGAGAGCTCTGTTGACTGAGAAAAAGCTCAATGCACTAAGAAAATGGTCACAACAAACAAAACTGACTGATATGAATTTAAATTCTACCTCTTCCCAAGTGGTCTTTTTGGCTCTGCTGTGCTACACAGTCTGGGACACAGGTCCTAGAGCATTGGAGTGCCCCCTGGATTTTTGGGTCCCAGAGGAATAGAAGGATTAAGCTATGGTCTTAGGAACCTGGAGTCATATGTGGGTCTGATTCAGCTTTCAAAGCAGCCAAACCCCAAAGCCCCAAATCACAGTAGGACATTTGCAAGTCATCTCTCTTTGAAAGTCTGGTTTGTATTTTTTAAAAATTTTAAAGACTCAGTTGGATGAGGATCAGACTCTTGATTTGAGCTCAGGTCACGATCCCAACATCATGGGATCAAACCTTGTGTCAAGCTTCACACTGAGCATGGAGCCTGCTGTAGATTCTCTCTCTCCTTCTCCCCTGCTAGCATTCTAAACAAAAACAAAATTTACCTTGTAACTTAATGGATTCTACAGCTGCTCTTATTGAATTGTGATGTAATTATATTTCATAAAAATACTGTTTCTGAACATAGCTAATTTAAGTATAATCCTTGTGAATGTTTCCATTTCGTTGCATCTGCTAGAATTCAATAATATTTGTAGTATATTTTGATTGGATTAACCAGTCCACTGATATGTAAACATAATTACCATATGACACAGCTATATAGAGACGTTTGAGTGAAAACAATTCATCTAGGCTGTGCGTTATTATAAGAAATCTGTAAAGATAACAAAGATAACTAAAGATGTACTTCAACAACTTTTGATCAGCGCTAAAAAGAAAACAGAAAAAAACTTTAAAACCAAACATATCACCACCCCTAAAACTATTAGTGTTTTTATTAGTTTATTAATTTCATTCATAAATTAAGTTAAGAGGGTTGACATTTTACAATTTCATTTCTTGTTTTATAATTTTGATGTAATCTTTGTAATTTTGTTTCTGATATTCTTTGCTGTTTAAATTGGTTCCTGGGGGAGAGGGCAAGATGGGGGAGAAGTACGGAGTCCCCTAACTCCTGCCTGCCTCTATCAAACAAACAAGGGCTGAAGGCAAAAGACACTGAACCACAAGAGTTGGGGAGTAAAAGAGACAGAGTCCACTAAGAAGACATCCTCATAGGTGCATGATTGAGAACTGGGGAAGATAAAAACAGCGGAGACACAGAAGCACGGAGGGGAGGGAGCCCCTTCTGCAGAGAGACAAAGGGAACAAAATGGCCGAAACTGCTCTTAACAACTGTCCCTGGAAAACAGAAAAACCTCAGCCAGGAAGGAGAGGGATCCTATCATCCCATCTCTAACCACAGGGCGTTCAGAGAGAGATAGTATCTCTAACTGCGGAGGCTTCTTTGGGCTGTGTGCTCTGGGCCTAGAATTTCCCTTTGGTACAGACTGTATGCAAAGGACTCAATAGGCATCAGGAGAAACTGCTCCCCTACTTGATCCCCAGCTAGGAAGGGCCCCAGCCTGGGATTCCGGGGTTATCTTTCAGTCACCATCATTACTGCACATGGAATAAGAGCTGAAAATGAGGCTGGGGGTGGGACATAGAGCAATGCCCACCTTGGCTACGCCAAGGGCAGAATAAGATCAGACCCAAAAGAGTGATTAGAAAACTTGGTTTGAGAAGGGACTGTGGGGCCGCTGTTTTTCTCCCCACAACCACCAAGGTGGGGACTCAGGAAGCAGCCCCAGAGACCCACAGTGCAGGCGAGATCCGCCTGCAATAAACCACACCCATCTGCCTTGCCTAGCTGCTTTGTTACCAGAGCGGGTTGGATGCTGTGGAAACAGCCCAGCACCTCCCCCCAAAACCAGCACTGATGTATTGCTGTGATGAACTCTAGATCAATTCTTGCAATGCAGATATATCTCCCTTAGCTCATTCTTATCTTGCCCCTCCCCTGGAGTGTGTATTCTGGTTATAGGCTTGCTTAAACAGTCATATCTCATTCATTCTCTCTCTTTTTTTTTTTTTACTTTTTTAATGTTTTATTTATTTTTGATACAGAGAGAGACAGGGCATGAGCAGGGAGGGGTGGAGAGAGAGGGAGACACAGAATCATAAGGAGGCTCCAAGCTCTGAGCTGCCAGCACAGAGCCTGACACGGGGCTTGAACCCACGAACGTGAGATGATGACCTGAGCCAAAGTCCAACGCTTAACCGACTGAGCCACTCAGGCACCCCTAATTCACTCTTTTGAAATATATTCTACACCTCCGTCATTACCTTCCTTTCTCTCTGAAATAATCAGACTATATAATTTCTCAGGGTAACATTATCCAGGTCAAAGTTCAATTTCTCTTTCTTCCCATCCCTGTCACTTCTCTTTGTGTATGCTCTTTCATCAACACTGTCTCTACCCTGCTCTTTATTTATAACTGGGATCTCTGGCATTCTGTTTTTAAGCTGCCCTTTGCCATTTTTTCCTCTCCCTTTTGTTTTCTCTGTTTTTTTTTCCCATTTGTTTGTACATTTGTGTGCTTTTGTTCTTTATTTGTTTGTCTGTCTGCTTTCTGTTCCAGAGCTACCTCAACAAACAAGCCAAAGTACACGTGGTGGAGAGTCCCAAATATCACTACGAGTAGGGAAATAAAATAACCACAGGCACAACAAGAGAGACCAAGGGAACCCATGGAAAGAACACTTCCTGAACAGACAGATCCCGGAGAGTCAATGAGCATCCTTTAATATAGCAGTACTCACAGGTACAGAGCACATAACAAGCTTTTCAAACTGACAAGAGACAGAAAACTAGCCAAAATGATGAAATGAAAACACTCTCCTCTAAAGAAATTCCAGGAAGAAGTCATAGCTACAGAATTGGTCAAAACAGATATAAGCAACATAGCTGAGCAAGAATTTAGGACAATTGTCATAAAATTAACTGCTGGGCTTGAAAAACGCATGGAAGATATTAGAGAAGTTTTGCTACAAAGACTATGCACCTTAACAATAGTTCTGATCAATGAAAAAATGCTATAAATGAGGTGCATACTAAAATGGAGGTGACCACTGCATGAATTGAAGAGGCAGGAAAAAGAATAGGTGAATTAGAAGACACAATGACAGAACAGGAGGAAACTGAGAAAAAGAGAGATAAATTGATCCAAGAACTCGAAAGGAGAATTTGAGAACTGAGTGATACAATCAAAGGGAACAAAATCCGTACCATAGGAATTCCTGAAGAAGAAAGAGAGAAAGGGGCTGAAGGAATATTTGAAAAAATTATACCCAAAAACTTCCCCAATTGGTGGAAGGAAACAAAGTGAAATCCAAGAGGCACAGAGAACCCCCTCAGATGTAATCAGTCTTATGCACGATATATCAGAATGAAACTAGCACAATATAAGGTGAAAGAGAATTTTGAAAGCAACTATGGATAAAAGGGCAAAAGGAATCCTATCAAAGTAGTTGCAGACCTATCTACTGAAAGTTGGCAGGCCACAAAGAAAAGGCAGGAAATCTTCAATGTGACGAGCAGGAAAAATATGCAGTCAAGAATCCTTTATCCAGCAAGCCTGCCATTCAGAAAGAAGGAGATATAAAGGTTTTCCCAAATAAACAAGAATTGAAAGAATTTATTACCACAAAACCAGCCCTACCAGAAATCCTAAGGGGAAGTCTGAGGGAAATGTTGCTAGGAACACAAGGCACCAGAAACACTACTACAAGTATGAATCCTACAGAGAACACGATGACTCTAAACTCATATATTTCAATCATAACACTGAATGTAAATGGACTAAATGCTCCAATTAAACCTCTTAGGGTAGCAGAATGGATTAAAAAAAATAAAATCCATCTATCTACAAAAATTCATTTAAGACCTGAGGACACCTTGAGATTGAACTTAACAGGATGGAGAAATATTTAATCTTGCAACTGAAAGTTAAAAGAAAGCCAGAGTAGCCATACTTATATCGGACAAACTGGGCTTTAAAAGAAAGGCAGGAACAAGAGATGAAGAAGGGCATTATACAATAATTACAGGGTTTATCCATCAGGAAGACCTAAGAATTATAAACATCTACACACCAAATTCAGAAGCACACAAATACATAAAGCATTTAATCACAAACAGAAATTAATAAGAATGTGCTAATTGCAGAGGACTTTAATACTCCACATACAGCAATGGATAGATCAACTAGACAGAAAATCACTAAAGAAACAATGGACCTGAACAACACGTTGGACCAGATGAATTTGACAGATATATTTAGAACTCTACATCCTGAGGCTATGGAATTCACTTTCTCCTCAAGTGCGCCTGGTACATTCTCCAATATAGTGCACATACTGGGTCATAAAGCAGCCTTCCATAAATGTAAGCAAATTGAGATCATACCATGCACACTTTCAGATCACAATGCTATGAATCTTGAAATCAATCACAGGAAAAAATCTGGAAAGCCTCCACAAACATGGAAGTTAAAGAACACCCTACTAAAGAACGAATGGGCCAATCAGGCAATTACAGAAGAAATTTAAAAATATATGAAAACAAATGAAAATGAAAATACAACAATCCAAACTCTTTGGGATACAACAAAGGCAGTCCTAAGAGGAAAGTTTATTGCAATCCAGGCCTATTTCAACAAACCAGAAAAAGTGCAAATACAAAAATCTAACAGTGCACCTAAAGCAACTAGAAGGAGAGCAGCAAGAGCACCTCAAACCCAGAAGAAAAAGAGAAATAATGAAGATCAGAGCAGAAACAATCAATATAGAATCCAAAACAACAACAACAACAACAACAACAACAACAACAAAACCCAAGAACAACAATTGAGCAGTAAAATGAAACCAAGGGGTGATTTTTTTTAAAAAATAAAATTGATAACCGTCTAACCAGATTTCTCAAAAAGAAAAGAGAGAACACCCAAATAGACAAAATCACAAATGAAAACGGATCTATTACAACCAGTCCCTATGAAATACAAGCAATTATCAGGGAATGCTATGAAAAATTATATGCCAACAACCTGGACAACCTAGAAGAAGTGAACAAATTCTGAAACACACATGCATTAACAAAATTCAAACAGAAAGGGATAGAAAATCTGAACTGACTCATAACCAGTGATGAAATTGAATCAGTTATCAAAAATCTCCCCAAGAATAAGAGCCCTGGGCCAGATGGCTTCCATGGGGAATTTTACAGGACATTCATATCAGACCCAATACCCATTCTTCTCAAGCTATTTGAAAAAATTGAAATAGAAGGAAAACTTCTGGACTCATTCTACGAAGCAAGCATCACTTGATTCCCAAACCAGACAGAGACCTAGCAAAAAAAAGAGAAGTGCAGTCCAATATCCTTGATGAATACAGATGCAAAAATACTCAACAAGATACTAGCAAATTGAGTACAACAGCATATAAAATGAATTATCCATCATGATCAACCAAGATCAAGGGGGATTCATTCCTGGGTTACAGGACTGATTCAATATTTTCAAATCAATCAATATCATACATCACATAAACAAAAGAAAAGATTAAAACCAAACGATCCAATTGATAAATGCAGATAAAGAATTTAACAAAATATAGCATCGTTTCTTAATAAAAACCTTCAAGAAAGTAGGGATAGAAGAAACTTACTTACACATCATAAAAGCCAGTTAAGAAAAGCCCACAGCTAATATCATCCTCAATAGGGAAAAACTAAGAGCTTTCCCCCTGAGATCAGGAACATGACAGGGATATCCACTCTTACTACCGTTGTTTAACATAGTGCTGGAATTCCTAGCATTTGTAATCAGACAACAATCAGAAATAAAAGACATCAGAATTTGCGAGGATAAAGTCAATCTTTCACTTTTCGCAGATGACATGATACTCTACATGGTAAACCTCACAGACTCCACCAAAAGCCTACTAGAACTAATCCATGAACTCAGCAAAGTCACAGAGGATGCAATTGAAGTACAGAATCAGTTGCATTTCTATACACCAGCAATGAAGCAACAGATAGAGACACGAAGAGACTGATCCCATTCATAATCGCACGAAAAACATAAAATACCTAGGAATAAACCTAACCAAAGATATAAAAGATCTGTATGATGAAAACAATAGAAAACTTACAAAGGAAATTGAAGAAGACACAAATGGAAAAACATTCCATGCTCATGGATCAGAAGAATAAACATTGTTAAAATGTCATTATTACCCAGAGTAATCTACACATTCAATGTAAACCCAATCAAAACTGAACCAGCATTCTTCTCAAAGCAAGAACAAAGATCCTAAAATTTGTAAAGAACCACAAAAGACTCCGAATAACCAAAATAATATTGAAGAAGAAACCAAAACAGGAGGCATCACAATCCCAGACATTAGTCTCTACCACAAAGCTGTCCTCATCAAGACACTATGGTATTGGCATAAAGACAGACACATAGACCAGTGGAACAGAATAGAGTCCAGAACTGGACCCACAAGTGTATGGCCAATTAATCTTTGACAAAGCAGAAAAGGCTATACAATTAAAAAAAAAAAAAGACACCCTCTTTAACAGATGGTGCTGGGAGACCTGGACAGAATATGCAGAAGCGTGAAGCAAGACCACTTTCTTACACCATACACAAAAGTCAACTCAAAATGGCTGAAGGACCTGCATGTGAGACAGGAAACCATCAAAACCCTCGAGGAGAAAGTAGGAAACAACCTCCTTGACCTTAAACGCAGCAATTTGTAACATGACACATCCCCAAAGGCAAGGGAATCAAGAGCAAAAATGAACTATTGGAACCTCATCAAGATGAAAAGCTTTTGCACTGCAAGGGAAACATCAAGAAAACTATTAGGCACCCCACAGAATGGGAAAAGATAGTCGCAAATGACGTAACAGATTCAGGGCTAGTATCCAAAATCTACAAGGAACGCACCCAAATCCCACACCCAAATCCAAATAATCCAGTGAAGAACTGGGCAGAACACATGAATAGACACTTCCTCCAAAGAGGACACCCAGATGCCAAGAGACACATGAAATGATGCTCAGCATCACTCATCATCAGGGAAATACAAATCAAAAGCACACTGAGATACCAGCTCATGCCAGTCAGAGTGGCTAAAATGAACAAATCAGGAGACTATAGATGCTGGCAAGGTTGTGGAGAGATGGGCACCCTCCTACACTGTGGTGGGAATGTAACCTGGTGCAGCCAGTTTTTACCAGAACATAGATTTGTGAAGATTCATGCATAATCTTTATCAGTAGTGATTGATGTAAGGGACTTAATGCTAATCATATGGGGCAGGAAGGTATCCTTAGCATTCATATAGAAGACAACGTTTCTAGCATAGCAAAGGCAAAAGTTAGTTCTTTGTGAGCAGGGGTCAATAGCCTGTTTACTTGAGAAGCATAAGAAAAACAGGATTCTCAGGAAATACAATGGTTGCTTCCATAATCCCAAAAGAAGAAGTTCCTATAATAAGTTCCTCCACAAGGCGCAATCAGCATGTATTCGGGCCAGAATAAAGGGGCACATCACTCCGGGTACCAATCAACAAGGGGCCTTGTGGAGGGGGGTGAGGTTGGTGCTCAGGCACAAACAACTGAGTGGGTCATCATCTGATGGAAGGAGACCTTGCAAACCTGCCTTAACCTCACAAGGAGTATTCTCAACTTGTGAGTCAGAATGGCTCCCGACAACAAATCCATTTAATCTTTTGAGGCATAAGAGCACATACATTGAGTTTAACTCTGTATTATTCATTATCATCAGTATTTTGATATATTTTTGAATAGAGACTGATGTACTACTTCCCAATGTGAATTCGGTGACATTCATTAACATTTGATGTTCAATTATATTTTTCTAAATATGTCTTCAAAGTTACCTTCTTTCATGCACTGTCTGGTGTACATTGGATATGAAAGCTGTGCCTCATTCATGATGTCATGATGTAGGATTGAAACATCATGGGTTTTTTCAAGTATGGATGAAGGATCAAACTCCACATGTAAGCACTGCAACTTTCCCTTCTCTTTCTCTCTTTCTATGCTGTAAGATAGCTATGGAATTGAGCAAGCTGTGAGTTCCTGGTATAGGTGGGACACATTCTTTACTTTGTAATGTTTCTCCTCAGTATAAAGTCTGCGATCCTGAGTAGGGTTGAGCAGTCATTCAGACTTAACTACATTTTTTACATTTTACGTTTTTTCTCCAGGATGAATTCTGTGATGTAGGCTGAAGCTTCAGCTCTAATTAACATGCCTTCCAAATTCTGTATATTTGCAACATCTTCCCTAGTATTCCTTCTCTGATCAGGACTTAGGGTGTAGCAGTTCTTAGAAGTCTTGCCATATGCTGTAGTTTTCAGTGGTTATTCTTTAGTATCAAGTTTCCAATGTGAAGCAAGGAGTGAACAGTCCACAAAACTTTTCTCATATTCTTCAAATTTGGAAGAGTTGCTCCAGGATGAATTCTGTGATACTGAGTAAAGGTTGAAAAGTGATTAAAGACCTTACTGCATTTTTTACATTGGGAAAGTTTTCATCTAGTATGACTTCTGTGGCGTCAAGTAAAGTGTAAAGGTCACGTAAAGATCTAGCCATATTCTAACATTTGTAGAGTTTCAATGTAGTATGAATTCTGTGATGTTGAATAAGGTGAGTGTTGGATAAAGGCCTTGGCACATTACTCACATGGCTAACGTTTCTCTCCAGAATGGATTCTTTTATGTCCAATAAAGTGTGCATGCTTGGTAAAGGTCTTGCCACATTCGTTACATTGGTAGGATTTCTCTCTAGTATGGATTTGGTGATGTTTGGCAAGTCTTGAGTGGCGAGTAAAGGATTTGCCACATTCTTTACATTGGTAAGGTTTCTCTCCAGTATGGATTCTGTGATGTGTGGTAAGGTGTGAGTGGCGAGTAAAGGACGTGCCACATTTGTTACATTGGTAGGGTTTCTCTCTAGTATGGATTTTGTGATGTCTCTTAAGGTCTGACTTGTGAGTAAAGTACTTGCCACATTCGTTACATTGGTAAGGTTTCTCTCCAGTATGGATTCTGTGATGTTTGTTAAGGCCTGACTGGTCAGTAAAGGACTTGCCGCATTCGTTACATTGGTAAGGTTTTTCTCCAGTATGGATTGTGTGATGTCTGTTAAGGCCTGACTGGTGAGTAAAGGACTTGCCACATTCGTTACATTGGTAGGGTTTCTTTCCAGTATGGATTTGGTGATGTGTGGTAAGGCTTGAGTATTGAATAAAGGCCTTGCCACATTCGTTACATTGGTAAGGTTTCTCTCCAGTATGGATTCTGTGATGTGTGGTAAGGTGTGAGTGGCGAATAAAGGACTTGCCACATTTGTTACATTGGTAGGGTTTCTCTCCAGTATGGATTTTGTGATGTCTCTTAAGGTCTGACTTGTGAATAAAGGACTTGCCACATTCGTTACATTGGTAAGGCTTCTCTCCAGTATGGATTTTGTGATGTTTGTTAAGGTCTGACTTGTGAGTAAAGGACTTGCCACATTCGTTACATTGGTAAGGCTTCTCTCCAGTATGGATTCTGTGATGTTTGTTAAGGTCTGACTTGTGAGCAAAGGACTTGCCACATTCGTTACATTGGTAGGGTTTCTCTCCAGTATGGATTCGTTGATGTGTGGTAAGCCTTGAGTGGTAAGTAAACGACTTGCCACATTCCTTACATTGGTAGGGTTTCTCACCATTATGGGTTCTGTGATGTTCGGTAAGAGGTGAGTGTTGGGTCAAGGCCATCCCACATTTTTTATGTGTGTAAGGTTTCTCTCCTGTACGGATTAGTCTATGTACATTTACTGATGAGGCATCATTAAAGGTTTTACCACCTTCTTCACATTCGTAAGGTTTCTCTCCAGTGTGCACTCGCTGATGTTGAATTAGAGCTGAGTGCCTGTTGAAGGCTTTGCCACACTCCTTATAAATGTAACCTTTCTGTCCGGCATGGATTGTCTTCTTGATATGTAGTCTTGATGACTGACTAAGTATGTTCCCAGGTTCATTGCACGTGTATGGGCTTTTTCCCACATGAATCCTCTTCTGATCACCAGCACTGGAGGACTGGTTAAGTATTTCCCCACATGCGTCATATTTAGGGTGATGCTCTCCTAAATGTATACTCTTACATATAATGAGGTTGGTGCTTTGATCAGAGACCTCCCCACATCGATGCCATTCACCACTGTAGTCTGGATTAGGAGTCCCCAGGTGTGCTTGAGGCCCCTCAGTGTCCCCATCCTTTTTCTGGTCTCTCATTAAGTGTCCATTCTCAAGGGCACTACCTTTATATCCATCCACTGACACTCTTTGGATAGAAGTTCCTATAAACGTCTCTGAAAGGAAGCTGTCAGTTTCATTTGGAAATACAGCTGAAAGGTAAAAATGAAATTAAAGGCATTCCACTTGCTACTGTCTGATGCTTAGAATTAGAATTTGTCATACACAAAACTGAAATCAGAAAAAGTCAACTTCAGGAAAAAGGAATCACTACTTTTTCTTTTTCTTAAAATACTTATCTTTTTTAATGTTTATTTATTTTGTGAGAGATGGAGAGAGAGTGTGAGAGAGGAAGGGCAGTAAGAGAGAGAAATACAGAATCTGAGGCAGGCTCCACTCTCTGAGCTGTCCGCACAGAACCTGATGGGGGACATGAACCCACAAACGATGAAATCATGACCTAAGGCAAAGTCTGACATAAGACTGACTGAGCCACCCAGGAGCCCCAAATCATGAGTTTTTCTACATCACTCAGATTGTAGGCTAATGTAATCCCCATCTTTTTTAAATAATGTTAAAGTTGGCATATTTTGCAACTTCGATATTGTTTGTATATTTAGAAATGAAAGGCTTTGGGGTGCGTGGGTGGCTCAGCGAGGGTTGTGCGTCCGACTCTCGGTGTCAGCTCAGGTCGTCATCTCATCCTTTGTGAGTTCCAGCCCACATCCTCGTCTGCACTGACAGTGTGAAGCCTGCCTGGAATTGTCTCCTGTCTCTGCCCCTCCTCCACTCTCTCTCCATCTCTCAAAGTAAATGGGAAAAAGAAAACCTCAAAATAAATGAACGTTTTTGCTTGCTTGATTCTGAAAATTGAGTTATACCCTTCAATTTTGTGTAATAATGTCTCTTAAGTGCTAAATTCATAGGGGCTTTCATTAGAGATTTCCGGGGTGGATATTGATGAATATACATTGCGATTTTCCTCTACATGAAAACCAGCTAATAAATCAAAATAGGCTCTCTTTCATGGTTACACACTGAGATTTTAGTCTTAGAGCTACAGGGGTGGGTAGGTGGCTCCGTAGGTGAAGCGTCAGACTTGGGCTCAGGCTGCGATCTCAGAGTCTATGAGTTGGAGCCTTGGAGAGGACTCTGTGCTGACAGCTCAGAGCCAGGAGCCTGCTTCAAATTTGGTGTCTATTTCAGCCCACGATGCCTGCTCTATCTTTCAAAAATAAACAGTACAAACGATATTTAAAAGTTTTTGATACAGTGAATCATAATGTAATCTCATATACAACTACTCAGAACATGAAAACATATATGACAAAGTCACAGGAACGTCCTATTATATATGACAAAACTATAAAATGATTCAATGGTTGAGAAAAAATGAATAGAGATTTATTATAGGCTGCAATTTTTGAAATCTAAATGTTCTATCTTCTTTGTGACATGAATTTGATAGAAATCCTAGGAAAATAAGAAGAGATTTAAATTATTTTATGATTGCGGAATGGAACACATGGAGTAGAAATTTTGGATTTTAGTTAATACCATCAAAAATGAACTTTTCTTACTTTTTGTAAGTTTACTTTAATTAATTTTGAGAGAGAGACCAAGTAGGGGAGGAGCAGAGAGAGAGGGAGACAGGATTCTAAGGTTGCTCTGTGCCGTCATCACTGAGGCCTGTGCAGGACTCAGACTCACTGACTGTGAGATCATGACGTCAGCTGAAGTCAGATCCTTCAGCAACTGATCCACACATGTGCCCCAAAAATGGAACTTTTGAAGTGAAATAAAGGGTTAGATTTTCTCATTTTAGGGAGGTGCTTTATCAACTGATGAAACTGGTGGGTCTTAATTGATTGATTAGGTTTAAAGCCTCCATATATTGGAAAGTATTAAGAAGAAATTAGATGGTCTCTGTCCCCAGTGCTCCTGGGATTTCTGCACCAAATCCCAATGTGCCTACAGCTACCCTGACACACTTCTCACTCAAGGCAAACACTCAGAAATGAACGAATACAGGCTTCCTCAGTAACACAGAGAATACCCCAATCCCTCAAAGCAATGGAGAGCCAATGAGATTATGGCGCCTCTCACTGCGGATGTGAAGGACCTTTAAGTGGAACTGAAGGAGAATCCTTAGAGATTTCTGAGAGTGTGATGTATTGGAAAGCAGATGTGCCTCTGTGAAACGTTTTGACATAAAACTAGGTTTTTCAAAGTGATTTCCATTCCAGAATGGCTGTTCAAATCACATTGTACGGTCTTTCTTCATCCTTCACATTTGGACCTCACCTCTGTCATCTGCCTCATTCACTCCCACTTACCTGGGTATGAGGCTACTGTCTCCTTTCTCTTCACATCCCATAGCTCCCTTTTTTGTTCCAAAAAGATGACCAGGTATGGCTTTGACACAGAAAGACCTGTTTGTTAGAACAAAAGAATAGAGTATTGCCTGAGATACTACCTTTCAACCCAGTATTGGACTCAGTACAGAAAAGAGGACATTCTAGAATTCTGGAAAATCATGCCCAAATGCTGTTGCCCAATAAACCCTTTGGAACACACAGGATGGATTTCCAAGTTTCACATCCTGATCTCCCCTTCTGAGTCTTACCACTACCAACATGAGTAGAAATTCATATGGAAGACGGAAATATCATTTTATGCCACTCAATATTTAGGAATGCCATCCATCTATGAAATGAAGATGTGACTCTAAGGAAGGGAAAACTCACCTGAAAGGACACATCATGAAGGGTTTTCTCTACATCTGCCATCCCCATTTTCTTTCTTTACTGTAGGGATTTGAATCCCAGTCATGCAATAGAAAGCTTCTAAGAGACAGTCTCCACAGGAAGGAACAAAACCCTTGAGTGGGGCTTGGGAAATCTGGAGGGAGTTAGCCTCACCCAAGAAGACGAGGTGTCCGTAGGTCTCTAACATCACATCTCTGTACAGTTCCCGCTGAGTGTGGTTCAGGCATCCCCACTCTTCCTGAGAGAATTCGACGGCCACATCCCTGAAGGACAGCAGTCCCTGCAAGAAACACCACAGTTACCAAGTGGATCCAGCAGGAGGTCATAATGGGACCTAAGATGCAGAAGGGAGATCATGTCACCAGCTGGACCCCGCAACCCGACCCGCATTGCTCACCTGCATGTGCCCACAGGCCTCAGTCCCTCATGTTACTTAGCCTCTTATTTACACCTCCCTTTTACTGCAGAAAAAACAACCATGAGCTCAGTGTGCTATGGTGGAAATACATAAGGTAATGACTGCCCTGAGGAAGAGCTGAAGTGGCTCAATTTGGACTTAGCCCCTGAGTCACATCTATGCAGATGAACATCAGAGTAAAGCATGGAGTGAACAGTTACTTTTCAAAAATGTTTATTTCCTGAAAGAGAGAGCACAAGTATGGGTGGTGCAAAGAGAATTCCAACCTGGCTCCACGCTCAGGCTCCATGCTCAGGAAGGAGCTTGACTTGTGGCTTGATGTCAAGACTGTGAGATCCTCACTTGAGCCTAAATCAAGAGATGGAAGCTCCAGGAACTGAGCCACCCAGGAGCTTCCTTCGACCTCATTTTAAGACTTAGATCACGCCCCAAGGAGGAGCACAATTGCCATTTACAATGAAACAGACAGAAAATGTATAGAACTGTGTTCTTAAGGCTCAAGTGCAATTCTTTTCCCAGCCTCCCCTTTCTAAATATCCACCCTAACCCCAAATACATGGAAACCATTCTGCGGCGCCTGAATGACTCAGTGTTCTGCCTCTTGGTTTCAGCTCAGGTCATGATCTCACAGATTGTGAGTTCGAACCCATATCAGTGCTGATGGTGCAGGGACTGCCTGAGATTCTCTCTGTGCCTCTCTCTCTGCCACTCCTCCACCCTTTCTGTCTCTCAAATAAAGTTAATATATATATATAAAGGACACCATTCCCCTTCCTCTGTGAGTCTCTAGTTTTGAAGTTATACCTTGTGATCTCCTTATTTCTTGCAAATAAATTTTCCTATGTCTGACATCCCTGCCTGGTAGAATTTTTATGATTCATCAAGGACTAAACTCCTGTTAGTTCAGTTACACTAAGAGTACTAGGTTTGGCTTAGATGAATTTCTTACTTTCTGCAGTAAGACGATTGGGGACACAGTATTATGCTCTAATATGTTCTTTAACTTTGAGGTATAAACCGATATAAATATTGGTTTATTCAAGAGAATTTGTAAAATAAAGGCATCAACACAGGCATACACACTTTATTATTTTTCTTTTATAGAAAGAGAGAGAAAGCACAAGCAAGGGAGTGTCAGAGAGAGAGAAACACACACAGAATCTAAAGCAGGCTCCAGGCTCTGAGCTGTCAGCACAGAGCCTGAGGCGGGGCTTGAACCCACATACCATGAGGGCATGACATAAGCTGAAGGCACACACTTAACTGACTGAGCCAGCCAGGCACCCCCTAGGCTTACACACTTTTGCATTCTGCATTTACATCAATGCCACAGGTGGTGTCTATTTGTAAAAAAATTTTTGTGACTGTTTAGTTTTGAAAGATAGTACATGTGTCTATTGTATTAAACTATTTTTGCGATTGTCTATTTATTTTTGAAAAAGAGAGAGAGACAGACTATGAGCATGGAAGGAGCAGAGAGAGATAAAGACACAGAATCCAAAGCGGGCTTCAGGCTATGAGCTGTCGGCACAGAGCGTGATGTGGGGCTTGAACCCACGAACGTGAGATCTGTCCTGAGCTGAAGCAAGAGCCTTAACCGACTGACTGACCCAGGCGCCCCTACAAACCAGTTTTAATGAGCGTGGTGTCTGGGTCAGATACTTAACCATCTTAACCAAATAAGTCACCTGCCACCCTGAAAGCCTTTTTTAAAATGTTTATTTATTTTGAGAAAAAAAGATTGCTTACGCAGGAAAGGGAAAAAAGAGAGAGAGGGAGAATCCCAAGAGCCCTCCTAATGTTACCATGAAGCTGACATTGGGCTCTATCTTATGAGCCTCGAGCTCATGATCTGCACTGAAACTGAGTGAAGACACAAGTAACTGAGCCACTCAGGCACCCCTCATGGAAACGGGTGCCTTGTTTCAATCATCATTTGTGCTCTCTGGTGCTTTAGGATTTTAAGGTGCCCAAACATGGTAATTAAGTGATTCATCACTTTCTGAAAACACAAAGAAGTACAAACAAGAGTATGTGTGTATCATAACTACAAAGAAAATAAAAACTTATGGGATGAAGGTCTGACTGACTCCAAACCTCTACTCCCAGAGGTCATTACAACTACTACACGGAAGTGAGAACCTTTACTGACCCACGAAAAG